>CAOJBI010500618.1:0-14792 GCA_948277035.1 Euphorbia corollata
ACTTCTTGATGGATCATGTCATGGAAGATCGTTGTCGCCATTCTTTGGTATGTTGCCCCGACATTTTTCAAGCCAAAAGGCATAACTCGATTACAAAAGGTGCCCCACTCAGTGATGAAGGATGTCTTCTCTTTATCGGGCCCATACATCTGAATTTGATTGTAACCGGTAGCAAGATCGGTCAAGGAGACCATCTTGTGCCCTGTCATTCGATCTATTAACAAATCGATATGGAGTAATGGGAAATCGTCCTTTGGATAAGCTTTATTTAGATCTCAGTAGTCGACACACATTCTGACCTTTCTATCCTTCTTCGGAACTGGCACAATGTTCGCTAACCACTTCGGATAGGCTATCAGTTCTATGAAATTCACTTCAAGTTACTTCGTAATCTTGTCCTTAATCTTTAAAGACCATTCTGGCTTCATCCTTCGCAGCTTTTGCTTGACAGGTGAGGTTCCGGGAATAAGTGAAATTCGATGTACCACTACACTTGGGTCAATTCCCGTGACGTCCGTTGGCTTCTTCATGAAACAGTCTTCGAACCTCAATATACATTCCACGATTTTATCACGATTAACACATTCATATGCAATGCAAGTAAATTGATTTTCTTTGCCAATAATTAGTTTTTCATTTTCTTTATTTTTGTTAAGCGATGTTTGAAAATTAAGAGAATCGAAATAGCCGAAATGATTAGAATTTTTATTGATAAACGAGGAAGTATCCTCTGAAATTACAGCAGGAATAGAGTCCAGAGCTTTGTTCTTAGACTCAAATAAAAGACTAGATCCTAAGGCTAGGCTAGGGTTACTAGGGTTAGGGTGAGTGATTGTCGCAGCAAAGCATTCATCCTCTATGCTCCAGTTGGCCAATGGGTCTTCAGCTGGCTTGATCAGGCCGGTGAAGTCCTCTACCTCGTCGGTGTCTAGAATCATAGCAACCTCCTCAAAGAGATTTGGTTGCATAAGTTCCTCCATCTCTTGAACATCTTCGCCTTCTTCGGCCCAAAAATCATCCACGAAGATATCGAAGACTGGATGATATTTCTTAACTTTAGCGGGGTAGCATGGCATTTGTCCCTCTTTGTGGAAAACACCATTGATTGAGCCGATGTGGGGGGCTTTAAGCTTTCCATCCCTGCGACGTCCTTTCCTTGCCGCATCCAACTCCTCGCTCGTAGGCTCGTATCCTAAGTCGAATGTGCCGGGGTTTGTTGGTACCTCCCAAACTTGAACTGGCCATGTTTTCTATCCTGATTTTTCCATATTCATCCCTGGCAAGTAGGACATGTTCATCAACATTTTCATTGGACAGTCAATCGAAAAGGTCCCAAAAGCATAAGGAATGATTGGAACCATTGCAATTGTTCATTCGATGCATTGAACAGTGTCATATTCAAAACCCAGAAGTTTAAAGCCGACCCGTTCAGGATTGACTTCATAAAGAGGTTGATCTTTAACCTTCTTGTAGGTTGCATAGTCATCCCCTTTTATAGTTACAATTTTCCCATCATAAGGGAATTTCACTTTTTGATGCAAGGAAGAGGGGACTGCCTTGTGTTGATGTATCCACGGCCTTCTAAGGAGGAGATTAAAGCTCGTAGGTATGTCGATAACTTGGAAAGATGTTGTAACAGTAACTGGCCCAATGTCTACTTCCATAGTAGCGGTTCCCAACACTTCACACCGAGTACTGTCATAAGCTCTGACGATCTGATCGGATGGGGTTAGATCTTTCATTTCAATTCCCAAATAGCTTGCTACCTTTAATGGACAAATATTCAAAGCCGACCCATTATCAATGAGAACCATAGGTAAGGCCTTGTTCATGGCTCGAACAGTTATGAACAAAGGGTTATTATGATTATACCCTTGTTCGGGTAAGTCCTTATCGGAGAACCGTATTCCTTGAGCCTGTGCACCTTGAGTCAAGGTGGCTACGAGTGATTCGGAAGTCACATCTATTGGTATTTCAAGCCGTGCCAAAGCATCATTTAACGCGGTGCGATGTTTGAGTAAGGAAGCAATGAGCTCCCAAATCGACAACTTTGTTTGCGTACTTTTCAACTGAGTGAGGATGATGGTCCTCCTTTGGTGGGGGTGCCTTTCTATAAGGTTCTTTCCTTAGCTTAGCTAGATCAATAGGCTCCTTTACGAGTGTAGCTTGCTTTATTGGAGATTGCCTTGTTGGCTGTGCTTGTCTACCGCTTCGGGTAATTGCCACTATTTCTTCGGCCAAGTCATTGAGGTCCAGCACGCAGATGTCATTCATTTCAAGGAAAAACTCGAAAGGATCAAGCTCATCTTGCTCGGAAGATATGGCATTAACTACATGATTCGGGAGAGGATTCACATTAATGTTGGGACAATTCACGGGGATGATAGTCCCGTTATCAACCAAGTCTTGGATCTTATTCTTTAAGGTCCAACAGTTTTCTATTTTGTGACCAGCCCCTTGATGGTATTCACAATATTCATTGGTTTAATAATTGCGAGGTATAGGGTTTGGGGGAGGCCGAGCTTCCAATGGTTTCATGTAATTAGCCTTAACGGCTGCTTGGAAAACCCTAGTGATAGGCATCCCAAGCTCGGAGTATTATCTCCGAGTATTTTCTTCTTTTTTCCGGTCATATCACTCACACATAAAGGATTCGTAGGAGTGATGCTGGCAATCTCGTTTGTATTGTTGTGAGCTTGGCTCGATTTCTTGTATATGGACGATTCTTCTTTAAGTCGCCCGATCTGAATCAGGTCTTCAATTTTATTCGCAGTCGTAATGAGCGACTGGAATGTTGGGAGATACTGAGTTTGCAGCAAGTTCTGATAAGTTGGTAGCAAATTTTTGATTATGATGTCCACATGTTCTTGCTCGGATGGATGATTGATCATTTGAGCTGCCTTGGCCCTCCACCTCGTAAGGAACGAGGAGAAGGGTTCACCAGTTTTCTGCTTGGTGGTCTCCAACTCTCTTCGTGTCACATCTACCTCGATATTGTAGTGATACTGGGTTTTGAAAACATTGCAAATGTCTTCCCAAGTCTTGATCTTAGTCAAATCGAGGCTCATGAACCATTTCAAAGCCGCTCCAGTGAATGATTGTTGGAATAATTGAGCAAGGAGCTCATTGTCCAAACCATGTAGGTTAAGAGCGCCCACATACATCTTGAGATGAGTCTTGGGACAAGTAGTCCCATCAAATTTGTCCATGTTTGGCATGTGAAATTTTGGGGGTAGTCTAGCTTTGGGGAACAACGATAATGAATCGAGGTCCATCACATCCTTGTGGATCTTTATGGCTGATAGTGACTTCTCTAACATCTTGAGCCTCTCCTTCATCTTTTGAGTTTCAGGATCGACCTCATTTGTTGACTCATCTTCTTCATCACCAATGGGTCCTGAAGCAGGACCTTTTCCTTTGCCAGTCCCGAACTTAGCAGTTAACCTAGCCTCTTGAGCAGCCAAGGCATCGATCATCTTTGTTTAAATGTTAGCGGCTTGTTTCATCAAGAGTTCACGGATATCGTCTAGTGAGGCAATTATAGTTCGTTGAGTCGATGGTGTAGGTTGAGTTGTAGTCTTCTTGCGAGTTTGTTTGATGTAAACCTCCAAGGGTTGAGCCGTTAAATGATTACGGCCTAGGGAAAGGTCCTATGCATGAGGGATTCATAATGTTATAAGTTTATTATTTCATTTAGTTTAAGCATTTTTAAACATGATCATGTCATGTATGCTTCATGAATGTTTCATGTATGAATGCACATCAAACACATTTCAATGTTATGCTCAAACATTCAGGTTACCTGTCCTATTGGGAAAGGTTCTAAACTTATGAAAAATAGAGAAGGTTTATAGGGACCCTTGAACCTTGAGCAACGAGATACCTAGCCACATGTGGAACAATGAGTTCCGCGTGGATCCAACAATATGTGTTGCATCATGGGCCAATTCCAAAAAGATTGGATTGGTTTGCGGTAACAAGGAGGACACTTTCGCTGTCCGCCAGCATAATCAAAGAGACCTGCCGGTCAAGCGCTACTTGCTATCCAGACTCAGAACTTTGAGACAGAGAGAGAAGAAATTCATTTGAAAACATTCTTTGAGAGAAAAAGATTCTCATATTAATCAAACAATGCTCGATTGAATTTATTTTAGTCCAATTATTTGGTTTAAGTGTAATCCAAACCAAAACATCATCAATGAGAAGATGTTTGGTTTTTAATGTCAAGGTAACCTGCAGAAATTTATTAGTAGTCCAAAATAATAAGTCTGTAGTGTTCCACTTGAGACAAGGACTCCCCAGCAGAGTCGCCAAATTGTGAACCGTGTCGTCAAATTGTGAACCGATTCACCGATTTTATACCAAGTTAGACCTCTAATGAAGCCTGATGTGATGGAGTCGCCACTTAATTAAATTTTTACAGGTCAATTAAGAAAACCCTAAAAATGTAAACCAGAGATGAGTTCGGGGAACATGTCAGGACTTATGTGTTGGACTAATGTAATGCAGGTGAAAAGATGCTTTTTTGGTTATTTGACTTGAGACCCGTAATTAATTACAGATCGGCCTACATATCCCATATTGAATAGGGAAATCAAAGTCAATGTAGTTCGGAAGAATGCCTATTGAAAGGCAAATGATGCTTTATGCATGAATGAATGCTATTTTAGCCAAGTTGGGTTTCTTTTACCAAATTAGTTTATAGACTTTAAGTCTGGATGCTTCTTTTGAAGGCTTATGAATGCTAAATTAGTTTGTAGACTTTAAGTCTGGATGCTTCTTTTGAAGGCTTATGAATGTTTGAATGCTTCATTTGAAGGCTTATGAATGCACCTAAATCCATTTTAGGGTTTAGTTGAAGTGGAAGCGACTTTATGTCGAAGATTGATTAATCGTGATGCTTCTTTTGAAGGCTTAGGAATGTACCTAAATCCATATTAGGGTTTGATTTGAAAAGGAACAACTTTATGTCGAAAGTTGAGTGGCTTTAGGCCAAAAGATTGATTGATTATTTAATCCCAATTTAGGATTTCCTTTATTGACCAATTTTTGGTGAAAATAATGTTCTTTTAGGAACGGAGATGAAGTGAATGTGAATGAAAAGAATGTTCCTTTAGGAACAGAGTTGAAGAGAATGTAAGATGAAAGAGATAGAAAATTATACCTTGTTGGCCTTTGATCAGCTCTTCAAATCCAGAGTAACTCAATTAATTTTAAGTTAAAGTTGAAATTTAATCGGGCAGCACTTCGACACGATTAAAAATTAAAAGACTCGAAAAGATTGATAGAAAGTTTCGAAAAGATCGAATAAAGGACTTAGAGAGAGAAGACTGTTGCTCCGAACAGTTTGGGATCCTGAAAACTGAGGCAGAGAAGCCTATTTATAGGCAAAAATTAGGTCAAAGGGGCAAATTCGGCATTTATAGGCAAAAATTAGAGAAACTGGCCGGATGATTTTTCGGTGCACTTTATCGCGTTTTTTGCGATTTTCAGGAGTTTCAGACCTCCGAAAAAGATTCCGATACCACCTTCGCAATCCTCGTTCTGTTACGGACGTTTTGAGTGGTATATTGGCATACTTCCAGAGACTTTTACCAGAACTGATTTGTGTCATTCTGACTGAATTTCCGAGCTGAAAAATCGAGTATTCACAAGACCCGGTCCTTATTTTAATTTCTGCTAAATTTTGATTATTTCTACGAAGGTTTATGATCACGGTGCCTCTAGCAAATGTAGTGACAGTGGTCAGCTTTGACTAGAAGGGAAATATGATCCTCTGCGTCCAAATTTATTTCCAGATTATCAACCAATTAACTTCATGTCACAAGTAGTAGACATGAATGAGTTAACTCTTCAATACCAAGAGACATTCACTTGAATTTTAATAATCGATAATATCAAAAAGACAAAAGGTAACTTAAATAAAAAAGTATTTTTTTTTTTGAAAAAGAAATAAAAAAGTATTTGAAAAGCAAGTACAGTATAAGATTATTAAATATTGCTACTATAATCAAATAGCATTAATACAAAAATACTTAATGCAATAAATTAGCCCTTCAAGTTGTAAACAGGCTAAGATAAAATGTTATAAAATATAAAGAAAGCCAACCTTCGATAGACATGGTTTCCCTTCATAATTTGGATGATGCTACGAAATAGATTGACTTTGACCCAATTAAGTACCAAGTCTTAATAATTGACATTAACGACTAATCAAATGTTAAACAGAACGTTAATTGTGGATGCCCTTTCCTTTTCTTCCTTAATCTTTACTAAAACATGCCGCTTTGCCTCATTGTCCTATCTTTCTACAACTGCAATTAACTTTCACTTAATTGTTTACTTTTAAAAATTAAAATGAAAAAAAGTATATTGTGAATAAAATTGAGTTTACCAACTGAGAGATTTTGTGAACTAATTATTGAAACATTTTTTCCATCCTAATGTTTGACCACAATTGGTTTCAATTTTGAATCTTTGATTTATTATGCTTAAATTCATGTAGTTAAATAATATTTTATACACGGGCTAGCTTACTTGTAAGATTATTATGGATTAATGTCTGTTTCAAACTCTAAATTCAACAAAGACATTTAAAATTCCGCGATAAAATTTAAAAAAAATAAAGGAATCAATAATTATTCGTGCATACTCGAATTTTAATATAAGAAATGTTTGAATTAAATATTCGATTGGAAATACCTGATCCCTCAGTGAGCATATTAATCGGGTTTAAGGACCCGATCTAATTTGGGTAATTGATTTTTATTGGAGAATAAATTAGTTTAAGGATCTCGTTGTAAATATAAAGACTTATTTACCATTATTTTCTAACTAAAGGGCCTATATGCAATTTCTATACCTTTTTCAATATTTATATCGAAAATTGGAATGAACGGAAATTTTCTATGACGGAAACTATCGTTATTCGATCTTCCAACGTAGTAGAAGTTGTTGAAATAGATTGAGATTTGATGGACCATGATTCAATCTTGACTTCGCATACGTGTAGCTGAGTTTTTTGGGCATGGAAAAAGTAAGTTTTCAATTCGTTGTACTTCCGTTAGGAATATTATGGTTTCTTTTAAATTGTTTAGTCAGTTATATATTTTTAAGTAAGTTTTTATGATCTGCATTCTGGATTTTAAAGGTGTATAAGATTATGGTCAAAACAAAAAATCTTCGAAGAGATGAAAAACAATAATTCCATATTTTATAAATACCAAGTTATATTCCAAAACTATAAGTAAAAGAATGATGATATAAAGAGTTACATAAATCCAGCTGTTTTATTGATGTCAAATAAAATATTTTCGGCTCATCCTGTGATAATAGTATATTCTCATTTTAAATATTTCTTTACATTCTTAAAATACCATTGGTCCGATTTTTTTTTTTATATATGTTGTACATGTATATGAATCTATAACAAAAGGTGTCATCATAGGTTTAAAACAAATTTAATACTGCATTTAAAAATACTGAATTCAAAAATTCAAAATAAACCAATTAAATACGGCATTCAAAAAATTTGAATAAAAATTCAAAATGTTGAAAATAAGTTGTGACCACATGAACATTTGAACTCCCAAACACAAAGCAAAAGGCTTATGAGAAAAGCAAGAAAAGCAATCACGTGGAATAAGCTAAACTAACTATATGATAATAAGTTTGAACTAACATTCAATTAATAAAAGTAATTAATCTTGATTACTAAGCAAATAAGGTGATATTATTGATAATGAAAAAGTCTCATTTGTGCAATAAAAATTAGTTCAATAAATAGAATTACAATTATAAAAAAAAAACCCATTAAGAAGTTAGAATATCACATAAAGGAGATGTTAAATTAGCGCGGTAGTTTAAAATCAAAGGACAATAAATAGGCATATGCATCAGCCATGAAACCAACCAACCAACCTTTTAAATTCTCTTAGTTTTCCATTTCCCGTTCTCAATTTCCCCCATTCTGCAACTCAATTCATAAAATTTACCCAACAGATCGGTAGAGAAGGAGAAAACACCTTTAATTCCGTTTTCTCCCTCTCTCTGTTCGCTCTTTCTTTTGCTCACATTTTCTCCCTACAACATCAGTGCTGCTGCATGAGGTTGGCGAATCATAATTGCTTTTATTTCTGTTGAATTCTCTTTTGTAATGCAGTTGAGGAGACAGAATCCTGTGAAAAATTAGGTTAATTTTGCTTTTCGAATTTGTTTCTGCCGTTTTAAGTATTTTAACGGTAAAGTGGAACTTCGGAAGCAGAAAAATCCAAATCGCCTTGGAAATTGGGGGCGTTCGGTAGTCATACAGGTAATCTGCACATGGAGTAAGTGGAGATTCTTCCGGAAGGCTCAAACATTCTAGGAAAGGGACTCTGAATTCTCAATGTTCAAGGTTTGGAATAAACGGATTTCTTTTTTGTAATTATTTTAATTAATAGATTCCGAATAATGCTGCAAATCCATAGAGGGATTGTTATTGTAATAAGAGAAGGTAGATGTGTTTTGACAGTCTGGTAATGGGACCATTTGAGAAACATACAAATTTGTCAATTTAATTATACCACTATCATTTCCATTTGTTTGACTTAAAGAATGATAGCTTGTGAATGGGCTTATGTATTTAGCCAGGCGTTTATTTATTTTTTTAAACAGAAAAAAAATTGGTTTTCTTGCTTTAGAGACAAAGAGCTGACGAAAACTGTCGGTGAATTTAGCACTAATCATGATTAAATGCTGATTCATATGATTGTGGCTGTTAAGGCCTTGTGGTCCTTATGTTCAATAAGACTCCGATTTTATTTTATTTTACAAATTCCTGTCATAATATATTAAGTGAATAACTTGGAAAATATGGGGGATAAAGAAAAAAGCCAGAACGATGCAGTTGAATGGGTTGTATTAGCATGCCTTGATTTGTTTTCACGGTGAATAATTGCGACAGAAGCAGAGAGATGGGAGCAGCTGAGGAAGAGAATATGGCACAGCAGAGTGGTGGTGAGGAGAAAATTCTTGTTTCAGTTCGGTTGCGGCCTTTGAATGACAAAGAAATTGCAAGAAATGACGTTCCAGATTGGGAGTGTATTGATGATAACACTGTCATTTATCGGAATAATCTCTCAGTTTCAGAGAGATCCATGTACCCAACTGCCTACGTCTTTGGTAAGAAGTTCAATATTACCTGCACGGTTAGTTCGTTGATGTAGGGATAATTCTGCTATTCAACTTCATTGCCTGACTTCGTTTCTACATTACGAATCTGGACATCATATTCATCCTAGAACGCTTACTTACTCCACCCGTTAGAAATTTAAGCAATGTTCGTGTTGTATTGCTATATATTAATACGCTTTCACCGTTGTTAATCATAGATAGGATAATAGTAATGTAAAACTGGATGCTCTCCTTTGCAAGTTATCCTACATGATATATCTCTTGCTTTGTATCTTTCATTTATCTATTTTTTTGGCTTATTTTTTTGATATAGACAGAGTATTTAGGCCTGATTGCGCTACAAGGCAGGTTTATGAGCAAGGGGCTAAAGAGGTTGCGCTATCAGTTGTCAACGGTATAAATTGTAAGTGAACTTTTTTTCTTTTTCCTCTTTCCCTGCTAGATAAACATTACAATAAACTTCTCATGTTCTCTGCTAATATTTTCCTTCCTCTTCCGATGACAATTATTTTCAGCGAGTATATTTGCATATGGGCAAACAAGTAGTGGAAAGACATACACCATGAGTGGTATAACTGAGTATACTGTTGCAGATATATATGACTATTTAGACAAGGTAATAACAAAAATTATATATTTTTTAGTTTCCTGTTCTCTTAATCTGGTGCTTATTGTGTTCCCTAGATTTACCTTCAATTTGATTAAAGCATTATTCTCCTTATCCCTTTTCTACAGCACAAGGAAAGAGAATTTACTTTAAAATTCTCTGCTATGGAAATTTACAATGAATCTGTCAGAGATCTTCTTAGTATGGATACAACTCCTCTTCGGCTACTAGACGATCCAGAGGTAATTCTTATTCTATGGTTGGCGAAAAACAGATACATGCATTGTCAATTGGAGTAATAGTTGTTTGTGTTTACAGAAAGGGACTGTTGTCGAGAGGCTCACAGAGGAAACTCTAAAGGACTGGAATCATTTTATAGAACTTCTATCTGTGTGTGAAGGCAAATCACTACCTTTGACTAATTTTTTCATCTGCTAAGAGATTGGTAAGTGAACATTTATCAATTCTCTGGTGAATTTTTGCAGCTCAGAGACAAATAGGGGAGACTTCTATGAATGAAGCAAGCTCTAGATCTCATCAGATCCTGAGACTGGTACTACTCAATAGTTATTTCACAATAAAAATTTAAAGTTAGTGTTGCTTGATGGTTGCCGGTTGAGTTTTTTCCCTCATTATGGACTAATGACAGACAATTGAAAGTTCTGCACGGGAATTCTTAGGCAATGAAAAGTCAAGCGCCCTTTCAGCAACTGTGGTTAGTATAAATTATTGACGTAATTAGAACATTGGCTTGTGGAGTGATGCTGAAAAGAACTTGTCTAATTGTCATTTTCTCCGTATAGAATTTTGTTGATCTCGCAGGAAGTGAGAGAGCATCACAATCTATGTCAGCTGGGATGAGGTTGAAAGAAGGGTGCCACATCAATCGCAGTTTACTGACATTGGGAACTGTTATCCGTAAGCTAAGGTCAGAAAATGTTACTTCTCAATTTCATCAACTTTTGAGCTTGCAGCATTTGAAGGCAACGGAATGCAGGAAATAATAATGAGTCCATAAGTTACAATTGTTTTCTCAATCTTGCGGAAATTATATAAAAAATCATTTGCTCATGCTTCTTTCGATGAATTTAAAACCATGATTAGGGTACCTATGCATTTTTGTCGTTCACAAATTAGTAGGCTAGACAGGCACACGCACGTGTGTTTGAGCTTGCCTGCGGGGCCGGCTATTTTTGGAGTATAAGATTATATCATACAGTGCCTTATAAAAAAAAACTGATAACTTTTATATGTAGGATTGGCAAGTAAAATAGTCAGCTTTAGCTATTCTTCTGCATTGTTCTGTTTCCATTTATTACAAAAACATGCACTTATACCTTTTCTGTTTCTGAGTGGTGGCAAAACTCAAATTAAACTCTCCTCGAAAACCTATCATATAAATCCAACTCATTTTAAGAGTTAAGGCTTTGAGAATTTTATTATTCAAAATCTTTCTGCTGTTCAGAAACACATATATTTATGCTCAATGACAAACCTGAAAAGTTATGGCTTATATTTGCAAATTCATTGTATAATCAACTGCATACTTTTATTTCAAATATACCATATGATAGTTGGGATGTCAATGTGTTGTTGACATTATGGTGTGTATATGAGTCATATATATACACCATTATCTCATTGTTAAGTTATTATTATTTAATGAATCTCCATATTTTTTAGCTTCATATTTCTCCTCCCTTCAAGTTCAAGTTTGCAAAAATCAAATCCTACTACTTTAGTAGTAGGATTTGATTTTTGTACTTTATCTGTTGCTAATGTTTACACTTTATGTGTGCAGCAAAGGAAGAAACGGACATGTTCCTTTTAGAGACTCAAAACTGACCCGCATTCTACAATCTTCCTTGGGAGGCAATGCAAAGACTGCCATCATCTGTACTATAAGCCCCGCTAGAAGCCATGTTGAGCAGTCCAGAAACACCCTCCTGTTTGCAAGCTGCGCTAAAGAAGTGACAACCAATGCTCGTGTTAATGTGGTTGTTTCTGATAAAGCTTTGGTAAAGCAACTGCAAAGAGAATTGGCTAGATTGGAGAGTGAAATGCGAAGCACTGGATCAAATTCTGTTACTTCAGATTTCTCAGCATTGCTGAGAGAGAAAGACCTTCAGATTGAAAAGGTGATGTTTTAGGCTGTCATATTTGAATTCCACTTACATCCTCTTGAGCACCATAAGCCCACATTTTAAAATTACTCAAGACTTGAGGAAAATGGCATACTGAGACTAGCCATTACAGGAAAACAATCTCTTTGGGCCTCAGAACTTTATTTCTTATTCCATATATGCTTTCAATAAATGCCCACCTCTGGAAATTAGTGTAAGTTGAAGCAATCCAAATGGATATGTTATTCTTTGGAAATTGAACATATTTTTTTTAATGTGTACATGGAAAGATATATGCTTGCGTATACATCAAAATGCTGCGTGATAATGAAACCAAGGTGATCGAGTCAAACCCAGGAAATTGGAGGACACTTCCCTTCCATATCCCTTGTTAGGATTAAATCTGGGATTCGGAAACTTGATCGATTTATAACCATGTGAAGTTGCCATCAATGGGTTAAAAGGGTACATTATGGACTTCAATCTGAGGCTGCACTTAGATGGTCTATGTTTGATCTCAACTGTATGTCTGAAAAAAATCTTAAGATTTTTCATTTAAATTTTGAGGGCACTTCTAGAAGAGAAAAATGGTAGCTTGTTTCAAACTCTCCTTTGCCAAAATCTGAAATTTGTTTTTCTCCTTTCTCGCAGCTACTGAAAGAAGTTGCTGACCTGAATCAGCAACTAGAAATTGCTCATTCTCAGATTGAGCACCTATTGAGAGAACCTGAGGATGATAGATCATCAATTATATCAGTATGCCGATTTCCCCTTCTCTTCGTGTTTACATTTTATCTTGCTGAAGCATTCAACATTTATTTATTTCCCCTCAAATGTGTGTATTTCTTTCTCCAGGTAGAACCAGATCATCATTACCCTCAATTGCGTGTTCGAAGCTCATTTAAATCTGAAAATTCAGCTTCATATTCACCCTCTGTGGAGGATCCTCGATACTTAGATTACAGCATTAGGTCTTTTAACACATCACAGTTCTCAGCCGGAGATAATAGTAGTATTTCAGGGCATTCTGTTCATCTTGTTGACTTTGATGAGAATTTCGGTATATCAAATTTCTCTCAAGAATTGCCAAATTCAACTCCTAATTCGGACCTTGTTGGAAGCCATCTACATGAAACAAATAGCAACGATCAAGCTGAAAATGATTCTTGCAAGGAAGTGCAATGCATCACAGAGGAGACAGGAGCAAGTGCAGAAAGTAGATCAAATTCACAAATATTGGAGAGTGGCCCTCAAAGATACGCAGAGTCTAACATTTCGTCTCCAATTGCTAACACATGTAACTCAGTTTTGACAGAGGCTGAAAATAACGACACAGGAACCCAAGAACCAAGTACACCTCCATCAAAGGAGCAGGAAGAGGATTTTAGTCTCATGCATTATAATTTTATAGTACCATCTCCTGAAAAACCATCGCCATGGGTGTCAGATGTCGTATCTAGGTCTAGAAGCTTCAGCATGATCAGGAGTAGAAGTTGTAGAGCAAGACTTATAAGTAGTCCTCCGAGATTTGAGAAGGTAGAGAAGAACAAAGGCCTCCCACCAATGACGCCCAAGAAAGATTTCACCAGGGAGTCCGAAGTTTCTCGAAAGATACTTCTGGCTACAAAAGATGCTGCTGATGTTGAAAAAACAGCTAGAAATAGCCCTTCATCCTCTATGTGTAGTGATGAGTATCAACTGCAGACCATTGAGAGTCCCATTGACTTCAAGAATATTGCTAGTGTCAGCGAGGTAGATGTTCCTTTGGTGAGTTATTTAGGTTAACCATGTCTTCTAAATTTCCATTCTTTGTAACGCGGTTTTCGTGTTTGACAGGAACAAGAAACAATATCAAATGCCATTGAACCTATGAAGGATGTGAAAAACATTGGATTGGATCCAATAGAAGTTGACATGGAAAGTACTACTGGCAACTGGCCCGCTGAATTCAAGAGACTCCAACAGCAGATCATCGAACTTTGGCAGTCTTGTTGTGTATCACTTATTCACAGGACCTACTTCTTCCTGCTTTTCAATGGTGATCCTTCTGATTCTTTCTACATGGAAGTTGAGTTTAGGAAGCTAACTTTCCTCAGAGACACGTTCTTCAAGGGTAATGAGACCATGGTTGATGGCAGGATTGTAACCCTCACGTCAAGGTAATAATAACACTGTGTACATATATATATATATATATTGGCCAAACGCATCTACCTGCCCTGAACTTGTCCAAAATATTCAATTGTCATCTTAAACTTTCAAATGTGTTATACAGCCTTTGAACTTGCAAAAAATGCATCAGTTGACCCCAAAAATGACACATGTCAGTGTCTGGTTGGTTTATCTTTAAAAGGTCATTTTTCTGATTTCCCTCTCCCATCATAAGCTACACGTGACATTAAGTGGGTGAACTAGTACATTTTTTGCAAATTCAGGGGAATATGTAACTTTTGAAAGTTCAGGATGACTTTTTTTTGGATAAGTTTAACTTTAAGAGATGATTGATGCATACTTTAAGAGATGATTGATGCATTAAGCCTATATTTACTGAAAGCGAAAGTAAGCTGATGTTATTTTGGTTTCCATTGATGAACAGCAAGAAAGCTTTGAATGAGGAGAGACAGATGCTATGCAGACAAATACAGAGGAGATTGTCAAGAGAAGAAAAAGAGAACCTGCTTTTAAAATGGGGAATACCAATGAATGCAAGCAATAGAAGGATGCAATTGGTACACCGTTTGTGGACAAAGACAACAGACATGGACCATATAGTAGAAAGTGCAACTCTTATTGCAAAACTGGTCGGTTTTGAAGGGCAAGAGCAGAGTTTGAAGAACATGTTCGGGCTTCTGAATTTTACACCGCGACACCTTGGGAGGAAATCTTCT
>CAOJBI010500848.1:0-13190 GCA_948277035.1 Euphorbia corollata
TATATATATATATATATATATATACACACACACACATACATACATACACACACAAGTAATTTGCATCTAACAACTTAAAAGTGGTAAGGTTCAAAATTCATTATATCAATCCATATATATATAAACAGTTAATTACATCTAACGACCTATGGTTGAAAAGGTTCAAAGTTCATAATTGTTAATCCATATATTAAACAGTTTACTTGTTTAGAGGAAAAAAAATACTGAACAAAAAAAATATGAATAATACTAATGTTATTTAGAGTTTCTTCTTCTAATGGCAGTGATTCTTCTTCCAATAAATGATGCATTCCTTCCACCGAATCGTTTGATCCTTCTTCTAATCGTGCACCAAGTTCATCATCTTCTTCGCATGGTTCATTATTTTCTACCGGTTCATTTACTCCTTCATATAATATCGCCTCTTCCTCTTCTTCTTCCTCATGTGGTTCGTTATTTAGATTAAAAAAATTTATTTGATGAAGGTATTTCAGGTACAGAATGATTGTATTAATATTAAGATTGAAATCCATATTGCATTTTTTCTGTTTGATAATTTAAAGATTAGTTTCATGTCTAAGTTTATATAAATATATATGAATGCATGTTTTCAAAATTCAAATTGAAATTTTCGTGGCAAACTATTTTCTGCAAACATTCAAAAATCTAAATGAAATGTTGGCGCCAACAATATTTGATGGAATATATGAAAACGTTTTTTAGATTTTTGGTAAATAAATATTGCATTCATTTGTTGATTAATTCACTACACCATATATAGCTTCTACCAACACCGAAAAAGTATCGCCTATTGTCATGAAAGTGTTATCTTAGGGGAACTGGCTACACTTTTATAAAAAAAAGAGTAGGATATAGTGATGTGACCATAGGTCCCTATGCCAACACTTTTAGTCATTTTTTGTTACATAGCAAAAAAGTGTTGGCGAAGGACACTATAGTAACACTTTATTGACTTTTAACGACATTTTTTAGATGTTAGCGAAGGCATTCGGATACAACACTACCACATGATGTGGCAACACTTTTATGTGAAATGTCAACTCGTTTTATGATTACATTTTTTCTTTTTCGGCAACATTTATCATGTAAAAAGTAACATATTTGGATATTACATTTTTTTTGTTTTATCAACACTTTTAACACATTAGATAACTCTTTTTACTTTAACATTTTATTATATTAATATAATAATGTTGACATTCAATGCAATTCAAAATTATTTAAGTTCGATAATGTATAAGAAATATATTTTATTATATCCAAATAAAAAAAGGATAAAGTAAAATATACAACATTTGAAACTAAAACGTCCTAATCTACTCTCTAAAAGAGATTTCGTTTCCACTAGAATAAACTTCATTGCATCTCATTTCCACTAGAATTATCTTCATTTCATCGTTCCACGGAGACTGCACAAATTAAAAAACAGAGTATAAAGACGATTGTTATAAAATATTCATATATGTATATATAGGAAAGACTTTGGGCAATTCTCTTTTAACTACTTGCCAATGAACTGACAATAACAAGCAAGGAGTTAAGGAAATACACTATTACACAAAATAAGACAAGTTGGTTGGCACAATTCAAAATTACCAAAAGTGTAGGAAGTACCAATATACCATATCTTATCTAAAATGAACAATAAATCCTAGCAGAAGCTTAAGTAAAACAAACTATTTTAATAACTATTCAAAGTATGACAATTGCAAAGGCTATTAACTATTCAAAGTATGGCAATTGCAAAGGCTATTTAATGCGTGCATCCTTTCTGTGAACTCAGAAGCTTCTATTAAACTCCAACGATCACAAATTCTGCATCTACAGTTCATCCATTATTTTCTTCGTTATTCAAATTCATCCAACAAGTAAATACACATAGAAACTACAACAGAGCCCATAAATGAAAATCCAAATTTATTAATTCAATATTCAAGTGAACTTACAAGGAAAAAATTGGGCATAGCGACCCACTCGCTTGACCCCGAACGCGCATTCTACACCAGCATACAAACAAAATCGGCTCTTATAACTGATATAATTTCATCAAATGAAGTTCATAGGCAACTTACACTAAAGAAAAAAGAAAAACTAAAAGAAAAAACAATTGAAGCACAAATCTAGGGTTACTGAAATTCATTATTTCTCAATTCTTTTACCAACACTTTCATTTTTATAACAAATGTGTCACTATTGGTATGATTTTGTCAACATTAACAAATAAGTGTTAGCAAAAGCCAATTTACTATATAGAAATGGTAACACTTTAATGCCAACACTTTGCTTTTTAGTTGGTAGAAGCTATATATGGTGTAGTGTTAGGATTGAAAATTAGCGTCGAAAAAATATTTTCACCTCAAAAGTTCAGAAATAAATTTTTTTATTTTGCAAGTCCCCTTTCCAACACCATTCCTTTTTTTTAGGATATATGTGGTTCCGATGAGATTTTTTTCTTTTAGATATTGCTTTGGTGTTATCTTTCCTCCATTATTCTTTATCTACGAGTTCAACTCTGCAAAACCCTAACAATAAGAGGTGCTTCCATTTGTCATGGGTTGACTTTTTGATAATAAAAGCACCGTGCAACACTAGCGCTTAAACATCTTACGAAAATGTGTTAACAAAGCCTTCACGCAAGCCTTTGACAATGACTTAGACACTTAAGCGCAGAAGTGATACTAATGCGGAAGCAAAGTAAAAATAAGCAAGCAAAAAGACTTTTGAGAACTTGAACAAATTTTATTAATGCTTACAAATATTTTACAAGGCTTACAAATATTTTAAAGACTTACAAAACTATCTAATCTCTCAAACACTTACACTTTGCAAGGTTGTATTACAAATAAGGGGTAAAACCTTTATATTGACATTTCCACCTCCTTAACCAATGGTTATGATTGGTTCTCTAGAAATATCTCTAATCTAATGGCTACAAATGTTTATTCTAGAGTTTACATGCATCATAATCCATTTAAAATCCATGGTAGGTAGGTTTGAAAAGGTCTAGACATGTTCTAGATAAATGCAACCTATTTTTATTGTTTCCAGGCCCTTTTGCAACTTTTTCTTTGGCAATACTTTGGACGTTGCTAGAAGCTTCTGGAAAATTGCAAGGAATTTTGCAAGGGATTTTGCCCCACTGTGTCCAATCCACCACCCAGCCCATTTTCTAGCCCAAAACAACCCATTTTAGTATTTTATTTGAGCTTTATTCATATTTCTTGACACAAATATTTGTCCAATGCATTCTTTACACCCTCATAGACCTTGACAAACACTTTAATGCATAATATTCGCGATGTTTTCGTTACAAACATCACAAGCTATGACATTCTCTCCCACTTGAAGTCGCGATGCCCTCACCACGAGTGAGGCTTTGCTACTCTAATGCTCTTTACGTCCCTTCTTCTTTTCTCCACATCTTGGATGGGCATTCCCAAAATCATCTTCAAGTTCTCCGCTTGGTGATCTCTACTTCGTCAATACCGCCATTGAGTACTTGCACACTTCAAACCTCCCTTTGTTTGACTTGGCACTTTGCCCAATGCCTTCTTTATGCTTCATAGACCTTGACGAGCACTTCGACATATAAGATGCACGATACTTTTTGGGACAAAAGTTACGGGCCGTGACACATGGAAGGCAAATAGTTTATTTAACATCTGATCACCTATTCCTATTTTAGTTGGAATTGAATGAGGGACATTCTTTACTTGTTTGATTCATGAACTCCACATTTTTGGATGTGGATTACAGTCGAAGTGGGACATTTCTTTAGTTATTTTGACAGTAAAACTGTAAGCATTTAAAACAGATCTTTATCAGGAATTTCCACACACTAAAGTGTTCAAAAGAAAAACTTTGAAGAACATAATCTAATAGGATTGATTAAAATAGAGAAAATTCAATTATCAAGTGTTCAACATAAATACTATGCAATAAGCAGACACTTAGAACATTCAACATGAGCAAATTACAAAATCAAGAACTGAAGTTCGATATCATGTAATAGAATTGATTTATTTCCAAAGCATACTATACAACATCATTTCTAGCCGCGGCTGCCAAATCAATTCTCTCATCTTTATGAGAAAAATAATTATGTCTTGTAGTATTCTACAATTACAATGGTTAGAGTAACGTTTGCCAAAATTGGATAACTGTACATGAAACATAATAATAATAATAATTAGAGCTATAGGGAAGCCGCAATTACATTACAGGGACTTGGTCAAAACACGAACCCGAGATTTTTCATACTTGGACAAAAGCTAACAATGTACAACTCTGCCAGCGCCAGGTCAGCAGCCACAATAGTTGCTGAAGATATGGAGTTGAGAATTAGTTAAATATGAGAAGGAATGTTGCGATGAGTATCTGCGAATTCTCTAATTAATCGCTTTAAAACTCGTCCACCTTTTCCTTGCATATGTCTGTAACCATTGGTTCCTCCATTGCAGCTCTTACTATCGAGATAGTCTGAGGCTGCACCAACAAGAGCTTCCAACCAAGCAGGTACAAGAGTTTCCTTTTCCCCTTGTTTTAGGTATTCCAGTGGAAGAGCCTGTACCTGCCGCAATTTGTATAGTTAGTCCAACTGGAATACTTAACAATTTAAAAAAATTGGAAACTCAAAATCCAGGCATTCTAATACAGATTCCAGGGCAATTAGAAACCGACAAACTGAAAATACCCTCGAAAAAGTTTTAGCAACGCATGGCCAATAAGTACTTTTTTTCTTTCAGACAACATCCAAAAGTCTTTATAATATATGTGTAGAGAGAAAGAGAGAGAGACCGCAGCATGTAGCCAACTGCACAATGATTTCCAACAGAGAATGTCGTTCCAACTTGTTCTTTCACTGATACTGCAAACTGCAGCCAATTGTTGCAAGATGGTTGCACACTTATAAACCTATCAGGAAAAGAGCCACATGAAAGTTATTGGAAACTTTAGAAATACAATATAATAAATTGGGCCTTTTCTTTCAACAGATATACCAATCATTGAACTAGAGTAGATCCACAAAATATGCAGAGTTTCTTTCCTCATTCTAGTTTATAAATGAAAATAAACAAGCTGGGAGCTTTAATATTAGAATGCATATGAAAAAGTCATGCCCATATTTCTTTATGAATTACTTGGCATTTACAGGAATTGCTGACAAACCACCGGCAAATTTCTTGGTTTTTCAAATGCTCTTTAGTAAGAAGCACCTTTTTTTGTTTGCATATGCACAGCAATTAAGCCAGTGGAAAGCAAAGATAAATAGTACCGATCACAGCTAGTACTGTCAGGGTAACAGGTTGACCTACAGATGCACGCAAACAAAGAGTATTCTAGCTGTGATTTGCACTGCCTTAATTGCCGAATAGGTAAACTACAATGATTTGTTTCCAACACAACATTTAAACAATTGTATGATTGTCAATATGAAAGAGTATATGATATACGCCACAAATCAAATCTTTAAAATCAATCTTTATGGAGCACAAGTCAAAAGGGGAAAGAAGGAAATTCAAAAGAAGATTAGAATAGGACAGTGATCTGGTTAGCTGTTTCTGAATGACTGAACTAATGTAGTCTAGTTTGTTCTTTTTTTGGCCAAAGGAATTTCAATATTAATTTAAATAAATAGAAGTTCACTTTAATTACAACAAAGTAATTTCAAACATCATTTCAGAATATAATCACCTAACAAACAACAATAATGGAATCCAAAAGAAACAAAATTGATAATTCGCAAGTATTCTCAAATTATGTAATTGGTTGGGTTCAGTTTGATCCCAGAAATTTAGCTAACACGCTTGGCATAACTCGTGGATAACTGAAAGCTCACTCATCGAGTGTTTAAATAAATTAAATAAGTACAATGTCGATACTGACAAAAAAAAAGTGCATTTAATCATACCCGTGACATTGCTGAAACACCAAGCAAAGCATACACCACATTTGAGACAAGTCCCTCACCACTATGAGAAATGACTTGAATTGTTATGGCACCATACGATCCTTCAGAAAGAGAGTTCATAGGTTCCAACAGATACACGAGGCTGACCTCCAAAAAACCTAGAAAATATAAGAATTTAAGATTCATCTTAAACAGTCGAGAAGAAATAAAGATTCCATTGCTAATCTAAATAAAACAAAATAAATCCAAAATCATCAAGATTAAACTCATAAAGGGTACGTTGTTTAGAGTATTTGATGTACTAATCTGCATGCAAGAACTCCTATATTTGCTTTAAAAGAACATTAAACTTTTTTATTATTTTATTTTTTTTGTTTTCACCACGAGGTGTCTTGGATGGGTTCCAACTGTGGGCGGCACTTTTAAGCCATGTCCACATCTAGCCTAAGCACCGATCACCAATTTGCAAGTGCCTCGAAGGATAGAATAGCTGGTCCCAAGATTTAAGGTTGCTCCGTACACATCCCAGGGTAAAGCATTATTGCTTTCACAATTTCTGATATATCAATAATTGTGAAAATAGAAATGCCAAAAACATGACTTGCGGTAACTCATAAACAATCTGAAGTATTAGAAGACAGTATTCTTTGCTTAATTTGAACTCACATGACAAATAGGACATTGCTGCCAGTGCTGCTCCACGATGCATAGCAGTACAGCAGATTGCTGCCTTTTGGAAGGAAACTTCAAGAAGTGGACCACATGCTGCTAATACTTCCTGAGATATAAGAAAACATAAGCGTTGGTGAAATCCATAGTCAAGAGTACTAATGAGTGGCAAGAACTCATTGTTTGCGATTTTAACTTGTATTGAAAAGAATGACATACTAAGACAATAATACGAGACAAAATGGAATACTAAACCTTACGAGAGGTACGGACAAATGTAGATGCAAAATTCGTGTAGGACTCCACTAAATCAGGCTCTTGGTCACATATATATGAAGAATCAAGACCCAACACCGATGTTGCTTGTGTAAATCTTTCAAAAGTTGTGACATACAAGGGTCCATACTCCTCTCTATTACTGAATTCTTCAATTACAACAGAAGCTGTAATGTCGCATCCGCCACAAACGCCAAAAAAATAATAACAACAAAAAATAAGTAAAGGCTAGAAGAGGAGGAAAAAAAAACACAAAGTTGGGTCATGCAGGATAGCATATATGACAGATAAACAATTGATAAATACATATGATTTGTTAACTGTGAGCTGAATAAATTGGTCAGTGCATCGAAAAGGGTCTTGCTTCTAATAAATATCCATCATCAACATTCAAACATTATACATCTAAAGATGCATGATCTTCTAAATATGTGAATGGTACATAAATAGTTTCTTACGTACGCAGAGAGGAAAACAAGATTTACCAGTTTTGATGTAGCAGTCGTGATTTTGAAATGACAGGAAATTAGTCGACAGGCAATCCAGTATAGTAGGCAATAGCATTACAAAATGCTGGCCTGCAATAAGAAACTTCAATTATCATACTCAATTCGATTTGATCAGTCCTGCTGCAATAAATTATTTAATCTTCTATTTAAAGACAACATATATATCTAAATGCTGATGAAATTCAATTGTTGACCATCAGTTATCAAATTGAAAGTTTGCTCCAAACCAATTTTTATTCGAGGACTTAGCTGGTATAAAAAGGTAATAGGATCCCCCTTGTCGTCATTCTTGGAAAGATTCTCATTGGATTATCATTATAGTTCCCAAAATGAAATTTTTTTTTTGGTGGAGGAACATGTCATGATTATGACTAGACTTGAATTAGAGATTGAGAAAGAAAGATATGAAGAGAAGAAAATTAGAGGAGGAAGAGAATGAAGAGAGATTAAGAATAGAGATTAGAGAGAAGAAGAAAGAAGGGAGAGATAGAAGTTAGAGAGAGAATAGAATTTCTTGTATATTCATTGACTAACACAGCAGCCTAAAATGGGGTATTTATACAAGAGCAGAAGCATCGTTTCTTTAGTAAAGAAACCGATGCAATTCATCTGACTAACAAGGCATTAGAAACCGTTACAATTAATCTAACAAACTACTAGCACTAGTAACAGACTTATTATTCTCAGATCATGACAATACCCTCCCCTTCAAATAATTCTTGTCCTCAAGAACGAAAACGGGATAGAAGATGAATGCAAAGGTAGAATTATGTATTCAATCATTAGTGGCGTTGTTGTGAGAGTGTCTTTGACTCTGTGTTTGTCTTGCCTCTATCAATTGGGTACAAAGTTTGATTTTCATCAGCTATCACCTCATTTCAGAATTTGGATTGAACAAAAGCAATGTACACCATTCCTTCAACCTCCTCTTCCAGCTCCAATTGCTTGTAGCAAATCGCTGACTTTGTCTCGAATATCGACCCGGAATAAGATCGAAAATCATTGAAAAAAACATTGATCCAGGGTGCTCTTCCTTTATTTCTTTTTCAAGATTTTTATCAAACATATCATGGGCAACGGATGAATGAACAGAATCCTCTTGGACCTCTTGCATCTGAATTTCTTCTGATAAAATTTCACCAGTCTCAAGAGCTATCTTTGTCTCAATCAGATCTGTAATCCTTGGCTCTTCTGATTTCTTTTCAGGACTTTCATCAAGCAATTGGAGTGCACAATTTTCTGCTACTTGTTCGAAATCTAATTGAAGCTCTTTGAAACCACTGATTTCGATTCAAGATTTAGCATAGTACCTTCAATTTTCTTTGCCGAAATCTCAACAAAGATATTTTTGGATCCTTCATTTTCTTTCTCTGATATTCCATCAAACAGCTTGAGATCTTTAAGCAGCACCTTTTCTTTTATTTCATTTCATTCAAAACACCACCTATTCCCAGGAATGGTTCTGAATCCGAACTCGACAGCATTAGTCGTATATGTCGTTTCCGTTGAGGAAAAACATGATGCTGATGCATCTATTGGAGATTGGAACCAAATCAGTGCTCGCATTTCAGTTGTTGATGGAAACATTATTATTTTCACCATTCATCCATGAGGAGAAAAGACTAGGTTCAATGTGTTCTCTGTAACAGGACAGGACACCAAAGACTTTTATGGTAACCCATAAAATCCGAGAATCGTAGAGCTCTAATACAAATGTCATGATTATGACTAGAATTGAATTAGAGATTGAGAAAGAAGGATACGAGGAGAAGAGTATTAGAGGAGGAAGAGAATGAAAGAGATTACGAATAAACATTAGAGAGAAGAAGCGAGAAGGGAGAGATAGAAGTTAGAGAGAAAATAGAATTTCTGTTATATTCATTGATTAACAAAATAGTCTAAAATGACATATTTATACAAGCAGAAGCATCGTTTCTTTAGAAAAGAAACCAATGCAATTCATCTAAATAACAAGGCATCGTTTCAATTAATCTAACAAACTACTAACAGACTAATAATTATTCTTAGATCATGACTGAACAATTGAAACGTACACTAAGCAAAAAAATATTACTTTAAGTATGCAAGAAAAACAAAAAAAAGAGAACTCTTCAATTACCGGATGACTGAATTGCTAGTGAAAGAGCTCGACAAGCTGCCGTTGACAAATTGCTACTTTCCATGTGTTCAGACCTTAATAGTTTCTCTAATAAGGGCCAAAAGATCCCCATCATTCCAAATAGAGGATCATCTCCACAATGCACACCTAGCAGAGGCATGCCGAGTTGACCGAACACAGTTCCTACCCTATAATCGATCAGACAATGAATTAGACCACAGATGGAGCAGATACGATTCTTACCAATTAAATGAGGACGTTATCCCCCCAATAGGAAACAATATTGCTTGCAAGTATTTCTAGAATGCTCCGTAATTTTTATATTTGTAAAAAAAATGTTTATGATACTTCTCAAAAGAAAAAGCAGTATCCAAATAAGTTCAAAAACAAGTGCACAAGAGAGTGCCAACCATGTTTACTAAAATTCAGCAAAAACAACATTTAGTTTTCATCATGTACCGACAGAAACCAATACATGTTCTGAACTCCTGTCATTGATAACAAAATAACATAGGATAAGTATATTTTGCAAATACTTGTAAGTGTACAACTTGGAAGTTGAATCACATACCTGTATAACCCTCTAGTTGCAGAGTTTAACATTTGTGTATAATTAGCAGGATTTTGTTTCAAAGAATGATTACCCTCCTCTCCAATCTGAAACACAAAGAAGCAACTCTATACAACGGATAAGGAAGAAATTACGAATACTACAAAAAAATTGCCGGGAATCAGATAATGAAGATAAAACAAGTGGGCACAAGGAAGACATGGAATTACAAGTTTTCCTATAGCATCATAGCTAGAAGAAAGTAATCTAGCCAGCAAGTTGCTCTTTAGCTCTTTATCTGGAATGGATCGAAGGATCATGCTAATTGCACTTACAACTTCCTCCTCATCTTGCAAAGGTAAGTGCCTATTCGTCAAACCCTGAGGGAGTAAAAGTCAAGGAAATCAGGTTTATTTCCGCTTCTTTCAAAAAGTAAGTATGAAGGAAACACAAATATGCAACAAATGAATGGCAATGAAAAAGGTTAAGGCTGACTAAAAATGTGAAAAAAAAACTTTATTATATCCGTAAAGACACAAGCAATAATGCTTATAAACCTTAACCTCAAAAGAGTTTCCACGTTTTGGAAACTTTTCGGTATCCAAAATTCCTGCAAATTGAAACTTTAAGTTTAAGTTCATGTTTATGTAATTTGAGAACATTGGAAAAAAATACTTTTTGCAATTTTAAAACCTGTTCCTTAAATTCAGCATGTTTTTAGAAGGAGAAGACACAAAAAATTTACATAATATTTTTATTAAATATAAACAAAAAAATTTAAAAACAAGAAATAATGTTAAAATATATAAAGGCACCTCCATATTTTCATTATTTACCAGTTACCCCTGTATTCATTTCTTACAATTTTAAAAATATGGTTTCTCATTGTCAGTTTCCATTTTTACATCATTTGGGTTTCCATGCTGCATAGAAAACAAGTGAAAAAGGAAAAAATTAAAATGAAAGTAGGAATTTTGAAAAAAGAATTTGATGGCTGCACATACAAATTGGACAAACGCTTCATTAAAACAAAAACATTTTACAACTGAGAAATACCCTCTTGGCTGAACTTCTTGACATTAACAATAAAGCCAAAGTCCTTTACAAAGTTAAGTCCATTCCTCGTATGCATGTACAAAAAGATTTAAAGAATAAGTGGTCATATGAGGATGATGAGTCCAACACATAGTTTGAAGAATAACAGGGTTATCTTCACTTCATTCACGGTCACTCTTATAACTAATTACTAGCTCATGTTAATGAAAAAGGTTGAACAATTCACACATCTATTAGGAAGAAAGCCAGTATTATCAAACAACAAAAATACATCACTTGAAGAATCCAATATTCAACAGAACATTCAGGTAAGAAGAATTAAATAAATGAAGCAGTACATTCACTGTTTTAAGTCAAAAAAATATAAAATTCTGTTACCTCCCCAACCCAAATGAGAATTTCTAGATTTGATGGTTCATAAATTGCTGCAGAAGCATCTTCACAAAACCTACGAAGGGCTAAGGCACAAGCACTTGATGACTGAGGTTCTGAAATCCCTGTAGCAAGAAACAACCTGAAAACAAATAGTTAGCACAGTAGAAGAAAATTTTAACGAGGCAGATACGTGATGCATAAACAAGGACTGTTTTAAAATCGGTAAACCAGAAAAGAGAACAAAGAAAAAGTAGCACAAGAGAAAATAAGAAGAAAACTATATATTGATTCATGTTTAAGCAGAAACATAAGCATATATCACGAAGGAAAAGAAATAGAGTATCCTTACAATACGGGA
The DNA here is from genome assembly GCA_948277035.1 of Euphorbia corollata. Taxonomy (NCBI): domain Eukaryota; kingdom Viridiplantae; phylum Streptophyta; class Magnoliopsida; order Malpighiales; family Euphorbiaceae; genus Euphorbia; species Euphorbia corollata. The sequence continues at coordinate 11,845 of CAOJBI010500848.1, forward strand.
CTGGTATTAGTTTGAAAAGTAGATATCCACTTGGAATATGATCCAACAACATCTGCAAGCGCTCTGTATACCTAAAGAGACAATTGTTTTTTTAGACAGAAGAATAAACCCAATCTAGAAAAAGACTAAATATTCTTCAAAAAAACATTTGAGCAAATTTTATTGTAACATACAATACATATAAACCCCTTGTGCCTGTCAGAAGTACTACTAGACAACAATGTTGCCAACTGCATGATAAATGAAAAGTCAAAGGTCTGCCCTCCTTGGATAATTACTTCAGAAACCTGGGATGCAAAGTTTAAAACAAAGAAATTAAAAACTTTGTAAATTTCCAACATCTAGTAATGAACTTCCAACTATATAAGCTCAAAAAATTCAGTAGTTAAGGTTTTCTCCTAAAGAAAGGTCAAGTGTACAACTACATGTCCATTACGTGTAAGCATAGGTGATGGATAAGCATCTTGATTAGCCTAAAATGATAAATAAGGCTATAGAAGCCAAAATCATCACCGCACAATCAAATTATGCCGAACAATTGGCCTATGGAATATAATCTTCTTTCGGAGTTAATGACCAACCAACATGGATGATACAAATCAATTTAAATGAATCTCTTATGACCTTGATCTCTCATGCTTATGGTGTTCATGAACCACCAACACGGATGATACAGATCAATTTGAAACAGTCATGCAGAAGTAACGATAGAAAAAAAACATAGGTTAACTCCACTTACTACATTCAGAAGAAATAATTTGGCTTCCACTTCCTTCCAAGGGACTGGCACATTTACAGATGTATAACCACCAAGGAAAAGCTACAGAAGATTTAAAGAACAAAATAAGAATATTACAATTTACGTTATGAACAGGTATGGATCAAAACTACAGATTCAAATTAGATGCAAGAGAAAATAACACCTAAGCCACCAACCCCAAGATTTTCAATTCAAAATCTTTACTTTTTGTGTATCATACTTTACTAGTTAACTTCACAAGTACATATGTAAATAAGTCACATAACAAGTTGCTTTTCTTCCGCAATTTGAAGCAGGCACCTTTTGTACAAATATTGAAGGCCTTATTAGTTGGCACATGTCCACCAACAGTTCTGTAAGATTCATCCGGAACTGAAGAAGACCATCTGGCAAGTCGAGCATCATGCTGTCATCGTTATATGTAGATTCATCAACCTGTCAAAAATACGGAATCAGCATAGATATGATAATCGTAAAGAATTTGACATCACATGACTCAGCTATATTCGATAATGCATTAAATTCTCTTTTACTTCAACATGCAAACTTGGGGTCATCATTGATTTTCATCAAATTACACGATCCC
>CAOJBI010501342.1:0-30217 GCA_948277035.1 Euphorbia corollata
TAAATATTATCAAATATTAAAGATTTTAATTAAACGATATAATTATAAGTAAAATTTAAATATATTTTACGTATTTTATTTTTTTCTATTTAATTTAATAATGAAATTTATGAAAAAAATAAATGTTCACGGGCTTGGGCCGGCCCGAGCCCAAAGTTCTAAAGTATGGGCTTGGGCCGGACTTGGGTTGATGTTTTTTAGTGAAAAGCCCGCCAAGCCCGGCCCAAACCCGGCCCAACCCGCCCGATGAACAGGTCTACTTCTAACTTCTAATTTATTTTTAACTTTTAAGTTATAAAAAAAGAATCAGAAACACTTCACTGTCTGACTTTTAAGTTAAAATCTTCTTACAAATATCTTTTAAGAATAAGTTAAGAATGAGAAGTTTTGAGAAACACCCCCTTAGATTAATTTTAAATATTTGGTTTCTTTCAGTTCATTTTAAATAAAATTTACCCAATCCGAAACCAATATCAAAATATATAATATTAAATATGCGAAACCGAATCGATACACCGAAACCATTATGTATTTCAGTTCAATATTTCAACTTAAAACGAATTATGCACGCCCCTACTTTTGACTTACCTCCTATCTCTCTCATCTCTTCATCTCCCTCACTTCTTTATGTTTGTAAGCTTCTTCTTCTCATTCCTCCGATTTCTTTTCTTATGTCTTAACAAATTTGGCTGTAGTGACTCCAACTTTTAGAGCTTAAATCTATAAAGTTCTGGCTTTAGTTTGGTCTTCTATTGTTTTATGCATTAACTTTCATATTTTTGTATCTGAAATTGTTTCATATTGATATTTGGAATATGTTTTCCATATTTATCAATAGTGAGATCATCAAGTCTCGTTTTCTTTATGGTTGTTTTCTTCAGCATTTTCCTCGATTCTTTTAACATATTTTTTCTTCAAAAAAATTCAGTTTGGTTTAACTGGTCCGGATTGAATCAGCAGGTTCTCGGTCCGAGTAACCTATCAATGCCCGGCTCCAGTAAGAACTGCCTAGAAACCGACCAGACCAATGGATTAATTTCCAAAGGCACATGTGGTGAAAAAAATTGTTGATAGGAAAAATAAGAATAAATACGTGTCTTGCATTTATAGAAGAATATCTCCAAAGGGACGTGTTGGAAAAAATTGTTCATTTCTACTCTTTTCCATTACTCTCCTCTTCTCAATTTCAGTAATAAACCAACAAACAAGTTAACAGAGAAAACGCAGCATCATATATCTCCTAGTTTGAGGCAAGGTTAAACTTGAAGGCACCAATAAGATTTCTTTCTCGTTTTCTGTAAAATTACCAGAAAATTTCTACTTTGGTAATCTTATACACCAAAAATCACAATTTCTTCTTTGGTCAACGTATCACTCTTATACACCAAAACTCCCAATTTCTTCTTTGGTCAATGTATCAAGTCACATACACCCAGAACAGGGATGTCAATAGGGCGGAGATAATCCGAAAATCGCAAGGATCCGAACCGTTGGGTGTGGGGAATAACCGAATTCAACCGTATAGCTGGGGGAAAGTTTACACCCGATAAAAGAACGTGGGCAGGTGCGGGTTGAGCTATCCCCCCCCCCCCCGACTTAATACCCGTGGGTATAACCGTAACATACCCGAAATATAAAATATACTTATTTTTAAATAATATATGAATATAAATTTTACTTATTTTTAAATGAATATAAATAATATATAAATGTTCATACATAGGTCCACTGAGTTAAAAGCTCATTATCATTTACTTGGAATGAATATTACGACTCTTTGACTCTTCTCCCATTTCTTATTCTCATTTTCACGGCTCTCTATTCCTCTCCATTCTTTTTCAATTTTTGTCCCTTCCACATCGATTGTACGTACTGACGATCTCCTTTCTCACATCGAATGCCTTTCGTCAACAAGTCTTCCAATTAGTTCTATGAAATTTGTAAGTTTGAACAAAATAACTACTTATACTTTTGTTTGGTATCTTTTGTTTCATTTGATTTAAATGATATAGTATGCTCTTGTGCTCTAAAAATCATATTTCAATCGATTATTAGATGTCTTACTTGATATTTAACTGCATGTGTGGGTTAAGCTATAAAGCGTACTCCTTAATCATTTGGATATTTCATTAGTTTTAGACAGTTGACCATTTAAAGTTTTTATATAAAATTGAGCGGCACATTTACATTCGTTGTTTGGGTTAAAACTTTGCTCGCATTAAAAAATACAACGTATAAGTCACTTCTAATATAAACTATGATTCGGGCAGGGATTCTCCGAAACCCAACCCAACCCGCATGGGTGCGGAATGGGTGTCAAAAAAATCTCCGATACATTAAATGAGGAAAATCCGAAACCGTTCCCGAAAGTATTGGGTGCGGAGTGGGGATTACACCACACGCACCAAACCCGCCCCGTTCCCTACACCAGAACTCACAAAAAAAGGAACTCTCACTGTATATCTCAAAACAACTGACAAAAACTAACCAAATTCAGCCTCAACAGCTCCAGGCAAACTGAACGTCATCTTGATCATCAACTACAGTCTCATCAATTGGTCCAGGAATCTGAGCAGCAACAATCTCATCAGATGCTCCAGTTGATTGTATACATGATATTCCTTTGTAGATGTCATTCTTGTTTGAAGTTTCACTATCTGTTCTTATTTTCGCTCTAAGCTTTTGCGAACTTTACACTTTTCAATCGCATCTCTAAATCTTAATTAAATTACTCGATCATAGTTGTAGATTCTTTAACTATGGCAGCTATTGGAACGGCAACTAATATTGGATTGGACACCGTTAAACAACTATTGTGCTTCTGTTGCACTAGGGAAGTATGCTTTAATCAGCTTAAGAAGGATCTGCGCAATTTGAGAGAACACGTGAGTTTCAGGTGCTAAGAAGACTGGGAGCTGAGATCTAATTACAACATTATGGAATGGATAACAAATGTAGGTAATTTTGAAGATGAGTTGGACGAGTCCAAAAAAGATCCTGATGACGAGATATCACATAAGTGCAAAACCTTTTTTTTTCCAACTCAATTCTGTGATTTCACCTTTTTTTCATCGATGGTTGACATTGAAAATAGAGTCTAGAAAACTGATGGTGCAAGAAGGTAAAAACTATACAAGGTTAAAGAATTGAAACTGGATGTTGCATAAAAAAAGGTAAAACACTATAAAAACAAGGGTAAGGCAAAATTGGAGGCTCTGCAAAATGGTAAAGACTATACAAAAAATGGTAACACGAAAACAGAGGGCCTAATGCTGCAATATGGTAAAAGCTATACAAAAAAGGGTTAGGCAAAGGTTGCAACAGCCCAAGACACGGGTGTCTGATTACAACATTATAGAATGGATTGTAAGGAAAATTTGGTTCTAATATGCCTAGTATAAGCAGCGGAATTTAAAATTTTCCTAAGCCTAGGTTTACCTTAATATGCATAAATGAATAAAGCATGCTAAGTTCATTATTTATTTAGAATTAATAAGTATTCTCTAACTTAGTTTCAAACTAAATAAAGCAATACTTAAATCTTAGCTTAATCCTAAGCATGACAATTCTAAAATATAGTTCTAAACTAAATATAAAATTCCTAACTTAAAGCCTGACTAAGCATGCATAAATTCTAAATAAATAATAAACAATAAATAAATACAAAGGAGAAAAAGACCTACTTGTTGAAGACCTCCAAGTTTTTATATGCTACGCGTATCCACACGAGAATCCCGAACAAAAACCCGGAAGGAAAAACTTTCACTAGTCGAGTCGATGCTAGCCAACTCGATAAAAGAACCAAAATAAAACTAGTGGTTTTCCTCGAAAAATTCGTAATTATTCATACTTAAAAGGGGTAGGGAAGTGGGTTTTTTATTGGCAAAGGGGTAGCCTTTTGGCTTCCCCTTAAGCAATGTGGGATTTTGGATTGCTCCCAACAATAACCACTTACAGAAAGTTGTTCTCCTTGAAATTTGTGTAGACACTTTTTTCATTTTCCAAGCTCTTTTGTCTTTACCTAATACACTCAAAAAGTTCTTTTTGTTCCGTTATAATTAAAGCCAATTATTTTCTTTACCAATAATGAATATTAAATTCAAACATATATTCTGGGAATAATGTCAACGGGATTAGCATAAAAACAAAGATTATAATATGTCCAAATTAAATGTATTACTAATTAAACCAAATAACCTATTAAAGATAGATTAAGGTTTAACCAACCAAAGAAACACACCTTTGGTAATAGACAAGCCTCCTAAATAATTAATAAATTCTTCACATGGTAAGTCCAAGGGGCCTGTTTGTAATATTAGAAACAAAACGAGGCTATAGATCATATTGATTGTGATTACCTAAGTCCCAGAGTAACAAATCCGGCATATTTGAGAATAGCGGAACTTATTGTTAGTCCTAAACATCATCAAGGTCAAACCAAGGAAAAAGGCTTAAATTGGACAGGAAAATCCAATTCCGAAGTTGTTCACATCTTGCTTGACTCGACAAACCAATATTTATAGTCCAAAAGGGCCGAGAGAAAGGAATGGTTGTTGTGATAGGGATCAGCTCGGGTATGAGAATGAAACAACAAGGGTAAGTGATCCGATAAAGCTGTGTCTAGTGTTCTAATCGACGAGGGTCATTGGTCGAGAATAGCACACGTTGCAAGCATATGACCAATTCTTTAGAAAGATATGCTATTAGACCATGTATAATCATGTCCTTTTAGAGGAAGGTCTAATAGTATGCTTTCAAGAACAAAGTGACGGAATGAATGCATTGACAAAGATGAACTGAAACTAAACCTTTTAGAGGCATGCAAGATCTCAATAAAATCTCCACAACAATCAAATTCAGATATCAATGAATAAAAGGTGAAAAATTTGTCCACCTCTGATTTCCCTTGGCAACATTTGTAGAACCATATTGCGCAAGAACATTAATACCAACTGGATGTGATGAGAGATGGATGATAGACCATTGAGTTCCTAATATAATTATCAATCCTTGTAACAAAGCCAAATTCCATGAAATAATCAATCCTTGAGAAGGAATGCAATGGCGAGCGTAATCATTATGTCCCCAAAAACTTCTCAATGTGAAATCTGTGATTCCTGGACTCTTTTCTCTAGCAAAACAAATAACTAAGAAGAAAGGTAATGTCTCCAATGAGGATCACTCTACACCAGGAAAACAGGCTGATGAAAATGACCAACTACTATTGATGTGGATGAAGATGACAATTGACAATATCTAGTGTCAAACAAAAACTTCACTGAAAGTTGCTAAAAAATGTATCCAGGAGCAACTGAGTATAGTAACCGCTTATATGGTTATGCTATCCGGCTGAAGAGAAGGAAAACTCAACAAAGAAATCTCCTGAACATGAGGTCAAAGTAAAGACTGGCAAGATAGAAAATGGCACTAGGAGCAATGGCATAGAGCAAAAAAGTCTTGTCAATGAGATAAAGGGATTCATGAAGAAGGGTTCTCCTCCAAGTGAACTTAAACCTTTCCTGAATACTCTTTCTAGTACATCTCAGGAAGTGATGACAATGTTATTTGCTGCTATCAAAGAGGGGACTGAAAAAGGTTTCAGAAGCAAGAAAAATAACTATCTGGCAGTACAACTCAAGAAGGATGTTAGATGAATCTCTTTATGCCATTGGATCCTTCTGTTAGCACGGTCCGCTGGACCTGATGAGGAAATTAATCGGCTTCGTATCACGAGAATGACAAGAGCCGCACGAGCCGAATTATCGTATTTATCCGTCTTGCAAAAAACAAAAAACCTTAAAAATCACGTACGATTTCTCACAAACGGACTGAGAACTCCGAAAAAATCAAAACCCGGTCGAACCGGGCCCTACCTAAACCCTAGCCTCCCTTGAAAAGGGGGATTTTTGTCCCCCTAGGTAATTAGCCCGCGGGCTAATTACCTAGGGGGTAGCCTCCCCCTTTTTCCGGGAGGCTAACCCTAGTTACCCCCAGGTAATTAGCCCCGCGGCTAATTACCTCCAAACTATAAAAGGGGGTGCACCCCCCTTCCTTAGAACACAAGTTTCAAATCCCGGTTTTCCCCAGAGCAAAACTCGTCAGTTTTCGCTCCGAAATGCGTCAAAACTCTGCCGGATTCAAAAGTTCTCAACCAAATCCCTTCGGGAATCGATTTAAGTCAAGTTTCTCACGAAAATTCTTGACTTAAACTCGATAAAACTCATTCAAAACCAGTTTTACTCGTGATTATAGATATAACTCGAGTCAAAACGCTCTCAAAACACCACAAACACCTACGAATCCACTTCGAATTCAACTTTCCACAAAGTTTCCTGTCGAATCTACGGCAATTAGGTCCCGCACCGGCTCTCACATCATCCTGGAAGCGCGAAAAGGAAACTAAGGGTATTGGCTCTACGCCTTAAACTTTCTTTACGTTATTTCTTTCGTTTTCGTTACATGCTTGGGGTAAAGAGCCACTGGCGCTGCTTTACCATTTATTTTTCAATAAATTGCATTAATATGTGAAAATGAGTTTGCAGGAGAAGACCGCACACCCTAAAACAAAGGGAAACCCTGTCCGGATTACTATGGGAAATCCCAAGTAGCGTCGTTGCTCTGCCGAAATTCCGGCTAGTTTTCATTGCTTTACTAAGCCGTCGTAATGCCAAAATTATCTTAAAAGTCATAATTCTCAATTTTTGAATAAAATTAGTAACCATTATATCCGAACGCAGAATCTCTCTCTTCAGGTATAAAAATCCTACCACGAATCAGTATACCACAATTCCCGGTGGAGCTAAACCGGGTGGCGATTCTTTTTCAGTAAAATAGGGTATTAACCTTGTTTTGCTACTATCCATTTTGATATAGTGATGAACTTTTATTCAAAAACTGAGAATTATGACATTTACGATGGAATTGCCATTACGCAAATTCTAGGATTGCATTTGCACGAGCATAATCTCTTTACTGCCCACAGGTGTCCATCGGTGAAGTATTTGCTCTAGTCTTTTGTAGGACCTGGGGGTACGGATCTGATCACACCCCTTGCGTAACGTACAAGGAATTTGATTCGCTTAGGATCAAAGCCTCCAAGTATATTATATAGAGGAAGTTACTTTGGTTCGTTTTAGGACCATCGGACTTCGGTAAACAAAGGCGCATTGTATCGTTTCCTACCCTGATAAAGACCGAATTCCTCATATAGTTGAACCATAGACACTTCCCTAAAGGTTCCCCTAAAACCTTGTGAGAACGCGAGTAGACTTCGCTAGTTCCCCATTGACATAAAAGCGAAGTAACCTCAATGGAGAATAAGGGCGGTAGGCATGTTCTAACCGTTTGTTCCCTGCGCAGGTCTTACATATAAACATTAAAAAGTAAAACTTGTGCATATCATCACGATTGTGTGAAAGCTAATCACATCTTTATGCAGCCATGATATTTATCGTGTGACATCGCAATTTCCTTAGAATAGGATCTCGAAAACACAAATCTCGACCACAGAGTCATCTTCACTACCGAAATCGCATCTTTGGCTCATACAAGCCAATTTCGACCCTAGAGTCTCCGTGACTGTAAAAGTCACTATTCTGACTGTAAAAGTCAACCGTTTGACCGAAAAGTCAAACTTTTCCAATTTCGACCCTAGAGTCTCTGTGACTGTAAAAGTCACTATTCCGACTGTAAAAGTCAACTGTTTGACCGAAAAGTCAAACTTTTCCAATTTCGACCCTAGAGTCTCTATGACTGTAAAAGTCACTATTTCGATTGTAAAAGTCAACCGTTTGACCAAAAAGTCAAACTTTTCCAAATTCGACCCTAGAGTCTCAGTGATTGTAAAAGTCACTATTCCGGTTGTAAAAGTCAACCGTTTGACCAAAAACTTAAACTTTTCCAAATTCGACCCTAGAGTCTCAGTGATTGTAAAAGTCACTATTCCGGCTGTAAAAGTCAACCGTTTGACCGAAAAGTCAAACTTTTCCAAATTCGACCCTAGAGTCTCAGTGACTGTAAAAGTCACTATTCTGGCTGTAAAAGTCAACTGTTTGACCAAAAAGTCAAACTTTTCCAATTTCGACCCTAGAGTCTCCGTGACTCTAAAAGTCACTATTCTGACTGTTAAATTCAACAATTTGATCGAAAAGTCAAACGTTTCCAATTTCGACTAATAAAGTCAAACTTTCAATTGTAAAAGTCACACTTCCGACTAATAAAGTCAAATCCTCGACTGTAAAAGTCACATTTCTGACTAATAAAATCGAAACCATCGACTGTAAAAGTCACACTTTCGACTAATATAGTCAACATATCTTGACTATAGAAAGTCATCTCTGGACCAATGATTCACCATCGACCGACTTACGAGTCGAGTCACTTCAAAACCGACCCCGAGTCGTAATCGACTAATATAGTAAACACATCTTGACCATATAAAGTCATCTCTGGACCAATGAGTCATCTTCGAACGACCCACGAGTTGAGTCACTTCAAAACCAACCCTGAGTCGTAATCGATTAATATATTCAACACATCTTGACTATTAAAGTCATCTCTGGACCAATGAGTCATCTTAGACCGACTTAAGAGTCAAGTTACCTCAAAACCGACCCCGAGTCGTAATCGACCAATATATTCAACACATCTTGACTATTAAAGTCATCTCTAGACCAATGGGTCACCTTCGGCCGACTTAAGAGTCGAGTTAATTCAAAATCGACCCCGAGTCGTAATCGACTAGCATAGTCAACACATCTTGACTATAGAAAGTCATATCTTCTAAAAGACTTAAGCATTCATAGAATGACCTGTATGTCTTGAGTTTCTCATTCCAGTCAAAACAAATTCCCCGAGTACTTGAAATTATCGTTCAAACTCCCGAGTCTTGCATGTATACATACATACATACATTCACAAACATTCATACATGAATAATAAATTAGAGTCCAAAGGGGCAAGTACCCTGAGAACACCGACTAACACTTGATTAACTGTGCTTTCAGGTTGGAAGCGAACTAAGTCACGTTTAAAGCGTATTACAGGTGTCAGGAAGGACAAATATCCACCAGTTCTGGACTCGCTCAAAGATTTCTTTTCTAAGCCAGAAGACGACATGATAGGAGGAAACTTTGATGAAAGTTTCCGGAATTTCATCAATATGCCAGAATTCAAAGAATATCTGAGGGGCATTGTTGCCTCTGGATCACGAAGGACACCAGATCAAGAAGCTGAACTGCATGAGTTAAGAGTCAAGCTCTCCAACTTGGAAGCTAAGGTTCCTAAATCTGACAAAGCGTCAAGTTCATCAGTCCAACAATGTTTAGACCTTGATAGATACAGGCTAAACGAGTCAGAAGCTTTGCCACCAAACTTCATCATGCCGTACGTTGCTCCTTACAACGGAACAGGGTCACCCCACGTTCATATTGAGGCTTACCACCGAATTATGATGGGGATGGCGATACCCGAAGTGCACATCGTGAATCTTTTCCAAAAGACTCTCCATGGATCTGCCACAGACTGGTACATGAGCTTACCATCAGATGTTAAGTCTAATTGGGAGAAGCTGGGTTCAGCCTTTATTGAGAATTATGCATTTAATCTTAAGCTGAAGACCACTCTGCAAGATTTGGAAAGAGTCCGTCAGCATCCAAATGAGGCCTTTGAAGCCTATTACCTCCTATGGATGACCATTAGGACACTTGTTACAGGGGCTCCTGATCAATAGGTCCTCATTTTCAAGCTAGTTGAAGGTTCTAGTCAGAAATATCATGACGAGATGAAGATGAAACACTTCGAAACCTTCAACGAGGTAGTGAACTACGCCAAAAAGCTTGAGAAGTATGAAGAAGAAGATAGGCTGAAAAAGGAAGAACTCCAGGCTAACAGCAAACCCAGAACATATGAAAGGGGAAGGTCATCCAAGCAGTGCAATCATGGTTATTCTAAATAGAATACACAGGCGGCAGTTAAGACTGTCGCGGCAGCTCAAATACAAGCACCCCAGTCCATCTCTCCATGGGTGGAATCTTTATCTCAGGTTTTCACTAAGCTGAGAAAGGCCAATGTCCTGCAGAGCACTAAGCCCTTTAATCCACCTGCAGCAGCTGACAGGGACAACTTTTGTGCATATCATGTCATCAAGGGAAATCGCACCAATGAATGCACCCATCTGTTGAAAGACTTGCAACAAATCTTCGCCGACGAAAAATTTGAAGAACCGGAGAAGAAACCCAGCACACAGACCAATCTGCTACTCGATTTTCCAGCAATGTTCAATGTTATTAACATCCGGATTGGTGGGGATGCTAATCACTAGGACATCTCGGAAAATTTCCACCACAGCCTAGGATGGGGAGAAAACGTGGTATTTGAGAATCTGGACATCATTCACCAGGTTGATCAATATATCCGAGAGATAGAAAGGGATGGAAGAATTTATTACAGAATCCCAAGTGGGATGATGTACCATGGAAATACCGACCCATCAGAGCATGAGCAAAGGTTTGTCCATTACATGCACTACAAGGATATTCTCGTAATGGGCTTTGCGTCACAATTCCCCAGATTCTTGGCTGGGCCAGCTCTCGAATGGTTTCATTCCCTTCCCATGGAGAGAAATTGGAATTGGATCTACCTCTCAAGGGCCTTTATGCACCACTTCATGGTCACATATCCCAATGCTACAGGGATCAAATGGTGGGAAGAACCTGAGATCGATACATAAGACAGAGGATGGGAGATGCCACCACCACATGCCTACATGAACCCTAACTTCAAAGGAAATCCTCATTTTGATTTTGGGAGCTCCTCCAATCAAGCTACCACATCTCATGCTAATGAACAGCAACCTGAGGAGTTGTATGATCCTGAACAAGCTTGGAATGACCCAGACTACTGGAGAGGACATTCGGAAGTAGAAGAGCTGCAAGCTCCATGAGCCGATCTATTTCATGAAATTCGAGCTGAGTTGGATGAATACGGCCAGACAGTCAATGCAGCATTCCAAGATATGGAAAGAATGAGGGTCGAGTTCAATGAGTTGTATCAAAACATCAACGGAGACCAACAAATGGATCCTAATCCAGAGAATCCAATAATAAGACAGGGTAGCCTTGAAGAAATCCCAGTTGAAGATCTTGTTGAATTTTAAGAGGAAGAGGATCCTCAAGAAGACCCCAATTGGGAAAATAACAATAATGATGTTGTGGTACCTGATTTGGATCATCATCTTGAACCTAATCAAGGGAACAATAATCATCTTGGATCTCCTGTTCATGAAGACCTAGACCCACTTTGGGATGAAAGTGATGAAAACAATTGGCAACAATGGGCACAACAAGCTGGCATACCAGCAGACATTGTAGCTATGATGGAGAATGGCATCATGGATTTTGAAGATGAGGAAGAATTTGAGGAATTCATGGAAAATAATCCTGATGGTGAAATTGACAACCCTGGACCACAATCTGAGTCTGAGGAAGAAATCCACAGTCCTCCTTTCAATTGGCCAGGACACTTTGAACATGACAATGAAGACATTCATCATGGCCAGCTCATTAATTCAGATGATGAAAGCTACACGACTTATCAAGAGATAGACTCTGATGATTTCAAACCAGCTGGAAGCCAAGACTCCGGAGATTTCACTGATCTATCAAATGATCCATCTGATAAGGGTAGCCACATTTACATGATACGGGAATATGGTCAAGAACCGTTTGCTGAATACATCATGGAGAGAATTCAGACAGAAAACAGACAAGTTGCACTGGACAGCCAGACATTCACTCCTGATATAGAAGCCGAGTGTACTGCTGAGTATGATGGGACACAAGACCCAGGGAAACACATCAATGAGTTTGTCACCTGGATGAACTACAATCAGATACACTTTTTCGATTGGCCGGAGAAGTTCAGATTAACACTCCGGGAAATGGCTTTGGTATGGTTTGAAGGCTTGGCAACTTACCAGAAATCTTTCTGGAATATCTTAGCTGACCAGTTCATGGATTACTTCACATGGATTGATCCTCCACCAACAGCTGAAAGAACTAGTTCTTGATTTCCACTACGATTCATGAACTGGGAGCACTCAAAATCCCTATTTCCAACTTCAGTTGAATCCTCAAGGAATTATCCATGGTACATGATCAAGTTCAAAGATGAATATGTGGGCAAGCCAATTAAGAAGTTCATGTATCGTGAAACTCTCGACATGCTTGGTGGGAAAGACCCGACAGAAGGGGTATCTTCTTCCATAAACATCATTCGGGCAGGAGCATCAGACAACTCAGTATTTTCTCATATCCTACAAAGCAATTACACTTTCTCCTCGAAGGAAGAGCCACCGTTCATACAGTGGCCATTCTCAATGGAAGACCCAATGACTGCTGTAGTCCAAACAAAGCCGTTGAATTTAAAAGATATACCACTAGATGAAAATTTTGATGAGTTTGAAATCTTCGAAACAATATACTCGCTCTCAGACAGTGTGAACCCAATCACCAGAGGAGGAAGGGTGACAGGAGCTGCAGAGCCACCTGTTCAAAGAAATGAGCCACCTTTGACCTTGGTTCCACCAAGAGCACAAACAGGAGTTGAAGGTATAATAATTAACCAATTGAAAGCCACGTCAACCAAAATGAGCATTTGGGAGCTTCTCATCAACTCTCAGGAGCATCATTTGGCCATTGTCAAGAAGTTAATGGAAGTTCAAACTTCTTCGATAGCTCCACCTGAACAAGTCTATGCCCTGCTTAACACAGAAGCAGCCGCAATCATACCAAACATTGTATTTACCAGTACAGACTTACCTGATGAAGGAACAGGTCACAACAGGGCATTATACTTGAAAGACAATGTTTTGGGGAAGATTATGCCGTGTATCATGGTTGATGATGGGTCAGCTTTGAACGTCTGCCCAAGGCAAATTCTCCCAATGCTTGGTCTTAGAGAGGAAGCATTGAAAAGATCTACAGCTGTCATAAAGGCTTATGATGATTCTAAAAGGGTGGTCCTTGGAACATTCGAGGCAGAAGTTACCATTGGGGATATCTCATGGTTCCATATTGACATCCTAGTGACATTTTCCCTATTGCTTGGCCGTCCTTGGTTCCATGCTCTTGGAGGAGTCCTGTCTACTCTCCATCAGAAGATCAAGATTCCTTTCCGAGGAAAGATAATTACTCTAGAAGCGGATAAAGCTTCGACCATCGCTGCCCTCAGCATTGAAGATAACAATATGAGAGGCTTCACCGTAGCCGCTATTAGAGAAAGCCATAATGAAATGCCAGAAGAGTACTGAAGCCCATGGATAAAGCAATATATGCAACGCCATCATATTCCAGGAACGGGACTTGGTGTACAAGGGTAAGGAGTCCCGACATTCAACATTGGTCCAGGTGAATTTCGACCAGCAGGTTTGGGATACAAGGAACCCAAGCATTCAAAGAATAAGCTTTCCAGACAGAGTGTATTCCGTCATGCACGACAAAGCTTCTATGATGGGATGCCAGAACCTGTGACTCACATGTCAAAAACACTACCATGTTTCGAGATCTTCTTAGATGTGGTAGATTTCCAGAAATACGGACAAGGTCCCATTACTTGCATGATCCGAGAGAAGGAGATAGTGGAGCAGACAATGAACATTGTTGATATTCACTCTAGCAAGATCCTGGGGAAGGTAGACCGCCCTGTCCAGTGCGACAAGAAGAGGATAAAGAAGAATCCATACGTGATAACTCAGGAGGAGCAATTTCTCAAATCCCTTGCTGACAAGCTTAAAGCTCAGCTCAACCTAATAAGCTAGATCGAGCAGTGGACTGTGATGGACAAAGGAAAAGACAAGATGGAGATTGATGACGACGACGAGGAGATAGTCATGATCCCCGCAGGACAATCATCTTCAACTCAGCCTATAGACAATAATGGACCAACACCTATAGAACATGATGAGTCTTTTGTTGCTTTGTTTGATATCTTTGAACTTAATAATGTAACTTATGATGCATTCAATAAAGGTGGAAACTTTGCTTATTTGGATTGTGTTTTTGATTATGATTCTATGCATCCATTCCAGTATACATCTAGCATTTTCAATATCAAAGATGATGTTATCAAAGAAATTAACTTAAACAAAGAAGAAAACCCTAAAATGGTATTCATTTCCAATCAATTATCCATCGAACAAGAGAGAGATTTGATAAAAATATTAAAAGAACACATTTTAGCTTTCGCTTGGACTTACGACGACATGCCTGGTGTTGATCTGTACATCGCGGAACACAGGATACCAACAGATCCTAAAATCCGTCCAGTAAAGCAAATTGCTAAACAGATCAGTGCAAAATTTCTTGAAGTGGTTGAGTATCCCACATGGCTTGTGAATGTAGTTCCGGTAGCCAAGAAAGACGAAAGAGTTAAAGTATGCGTAGACTTCCGGGATTTAAACAAGGCCATGGCAAAGGATGATTTCCCTCTACCACATATAGATGTATTGGTTGATAGCGTTGCAAGAGCTTCCTTGTATTCCTTCATGGACGGTTTCTCTGGTTACAATCAAATACTGATGAACGTGGTGGATAAGTTCAAAACAACTTTCAACACAGAATGGGGCACGTACTGCTACCGAGTTATGCAATTCGGATTGAAAAAAGCCAGGGCAACATATCAGCGAGCAATCACTACTTTACTTCATGATCTAATCCATAAAGAGGTAGAAGTATACGTAGATGACATGCTAGTAAAGTCTAACACTCCCGAAGAACATCCTGCTGTGTTAAATAGATTTCTCGCCAGGATAGAGAAATATAATCTGCGGCTTAATCCAAAGAAATGTATGCTTGGAGTAACGTCGGGTAAACTGCTTGGCCATATCGTCAGCCAAAGAGGTATAGAGGTGGATCCTGATAAGGTCAGAGCCATACAAGAGATGCCAGCTCCTAGAACTGAAAAGGAAGTCAGAAGCTTATTAGGTTCACTCTAATACGTCAGTCGTTTCATTGCACGTTTGACTACTATATGTGAACCCATATTCAAACTTCTCAAGAAACAGTAGCCTGTTGAATGGAATGAACAATGTCAGGAAGCTTTCGACAAAATCAAAGCTTACTTGGCCAGTCCACCAGTTTTGAAACCTCCCATTCTAGGGAAATCTCTGATTATGTACTTGGCAATTGAGGAAACCTCAGTAGGGGCAATGCTAGTGCAAGAACATGATGACAGAAGAGAGCATGATATCTACTACCTCAGTAAGAAGCTACTCGAATATGAATCCCGCTATACGATAGTGGAGAAGACATGCGTTGCGATGGTGTGGCTCACTAAGAAACTACGACACTACTTCCAATCCTACCGGATACAAGCTATGGCTAAAGTTGACCCGATGAAGTATCTCTATCAGACACCTTCCTTAACAGGAAAATTATCCAGATGGCTGCTACTACTCTCTGAATTTGACATTGAATACGTAACCAAGAAGGTCATCAAAGGAAGAGCAGTTGCCGAATTCCTAGCAAGTCAACTAGTGGAGTCCGAATATTCTGAAAATTTGGAATTTCCAAATGAGCAATTGGCTGCTGTATCTGATGACTTAGAGAAATGGAAAATGAATTTCGATGGAGCCGTAAACAGAAAGGGAGCAGGTTTGGGAGTAATCATAATTACCCCATAGGGAGGAATGATACCCCTATCCCAACGACTAGAGTTTGTGACCACCAATAATGGAGCAGAATACGAAGCTTGCCTATTTGGTTTGACAACTTTGGTGAGTCTGAAGGCTGACAGAATCAAAGTCATCAGTGATTCCGCTCTCATGATATAACGTATCACAGGCGAATGGGAATTGAAAGAAGAGTCTCTCAGACCTTACTTGGAAGCTGTGTGGAGAAAAGCATCGCTACTCAGTGAATGTGAATTCCATTATCAACCCAGAGAAGAAAACCAAATGGCTGACACCTTAGCAACCCTAGAATCTATGTGGGAAGGACCTCGGGGTCAACCAATGAAGCCTCTCTTTTTGGAAATGGCAAAGGCCCCATTTTATGTCTCAGCAATAGAAACTGAAGAAGATATGGATGAACCTTGGTACACTGACATACTCAGGTATCTGAAGGATGGGAGTTACCCCAAAGAAGCCACCGATTCAGATAGAAACACATTGAGAAGACTGTTAGTTCAGTTATGCCTAGTTAACGGAGACTTGTTCAAGAGATCATCTGATGGTCTATTACTGAAGTGCCTGACGCAACAAGAGGCAACAATAATGATGAAAGACGTACATTTAGGGGACTGTGGCCCACACATGAATGGAATCATGTTAGCCAAGAAAATCCTACAGATGGGTTATTTCTGGTTGACCATGATGGCTGATTGCATACAAGAAGCCAAAACTTGCCACGCTTGTCAAATTCATGGGGATGTCAGTCATCTTCCCCCCATTGAATTACAAGGCTTAACTACACCTTGGCCATTCTCAACTTGGGGTATTGACATAATTGGAGAAATCAGACCCTCATCTACGAACGGGCATCGGTTCATAGTTGTAGCCATTCACTACTTCTCCAAATGGGTAGAAGCGGAGTCGTACACCAATATCACAGCCAAAAAGATGGCTCGATTCATTGAGAAATATATTCTCGCCAGATTCGGCACTCCACATAGTATAATAACAGACAATAGGGTCCAGTTCCAAGGTGATACTGTTCATCTGGTAGAGAAGTATGGTATCAAGCATCATCACTCATCGCCATACCGACCACAAGCTAATAGAGCAGTAGAAGTAGCAAATAAATCCATCAAGAAGATCCTCTCAAAGATGGTGATCACTTACAGGGATTGGGCTAACCATTTACCCTTCGCATTATGGGGATATCGGACCAGTATTCGAACTTCGACCGGACAAACTCCGTTCTCTCTTGTGTATGGGACAAAAGCAGTGCTCCCTGTAGAAATGGAAATTTAGTTTTTGCGTGTTGCTCTCGAAGAAAAATTATTAGAAGAAGAGTGGGCAAAATCCAGATACGAGGAGCTAAACCTGATTGATGAGAAACGTTTGGCAGCACTCAATAGTCTCCAGATGTATCAACAGCGTATGGCTAGGGCATACAACCGTAAGGTCAAATGGCACAACGTACCACTGAAAACCGGGGACTTGGTATTAAAACAAGCTCGAAAAGTGCACACTAATGTTAGGGGTAAATTTCAACCAAATTGGGATGGTCCATATGTAGTGAAGAAGGTCCTCAGCAAAGGAGCAGTGAAGATCAAGGACATGGACGGAAATGAATTCGTCAACCCAGTCAATCAAGACAAGCTGAAACACTACTTTGTGTAAAAATAATATATAATAAAAAATCTACTAGGAACTAGTGAGGGTTCTTAGGCAAAAATAAAGATTACAAAAATCAAAGAGAGAATGACTTTGGAAAAATCCTTCTTAGGAACCTTAGACGACGATGGATATTAAATTGGAAATTAATACCATTTATTTCTGTGATTGAATAAAATTTCTTTTATAACGTTATCATTGCTAATGTAATGTTATATGTTTGCGCTAAAAGGACATGTGATATCATTTCACGAGATATATATTCACGAAGCATCATCTGCTTTATTGCACATAAATACATTACAAACCAAAAGATGAAGGCAAAGAAGAAAAGAAGAAACACAAGGTAGAAGTCCTTATTGTTACAT
The DNA here is from genome assembly GCA_948277035.1 of Euphorbia corollata. NCBI lineage: Eukaryota > Viridiplantae > Streptophyta > Magnoliopsida > Malpighiales > Euphorbiaceae > Euphorbia > Euphorbia corollata. The sequence goes on from CAOJBI010501342.1 coordinate 17,704, forward strand.
CATAAAAGCTGAATTATAAGCTCAGTTCCTAACAAGACATTGACGAAGACAGCGAGTCTCATTGAACCTTTCTAAGAAGGTCACCAGCCTGCGAGTCTTGACACTCCACGTGCGATAAGCATGGTCCGGGTAAATATCAAAAGCAAGGGTGAAGTTCAAAGTAACCTGAACCCGATTAGTCCACCTTTCTTCATATGCATATCAGTGAAGATAAGACAGGTTGATATCAGTCAATGAGCACAACCTCTCCGGAAAACCTTGAGAATAACTGTATTGCCTGCAAAGTCTGCCAGGAGAATATGAAATGACTTTTGATAGTCCCAGCAAAACCACTCCACCTTTGGCTACATATGTAGTTACGAATGATACTGCCCACCAGGGGCAAGTCCAACGAATGCTCCCCACAGTGTAAGCTCCCATGAAGTTATGCCATTCTTCTAGAGAAAAATGCTTATGATCACGTTCACCAATCCGAATCAAAGAACGCCTTCCCCAGTGGCCATTCGGCCAATAGTTCACCTCCTCTAGAATCGACAGGACAGCCAGCTTGTCCCACAACCAAAGCTACGACAAAGATTGTATAAAGTGAGATAGATGATTCTAAGCAGGAAAGGTTAGCTTAAAAAAAAACAAAAAAAAACTGGAGCAGAAGCCTGCTGCCATGTGCAGTCATTATATCTCTGTTACTTGCCGAATGAACATAGATCAGGGTTTCTGCTAAACTCAAGGCAATGGGAGAAGCTCCGTTCAGCATCTGAGAAACAATGGACAAATATGCAAAACTGCAAATACCTGAGGTATTTTCACAAAGGAAAACCCCCAGCAATAGCAAATAAGCAAGGGGCAGCCAGCTGTCGTTATCAGGGCCAAGACCCTGAATTATTTCCAATGCCACAAAAAGCCTGAGACCTCCAGGATTAGCACAGATCAACCTTCATCTGTCAGCTCTCGGAAGATGGAAACGGTTCATCAAAACCTTAGTGAACTCCGGACTATGAGATGGTAAGGTAATGGGTAAGTCAGTCGGAGTCGTTAGCAACCCACAAAAATCTTCATACATGGGGCACAGTTCTTGATCTCCAAAGCGGAAGACATTGTCAACAGGATCCCAACATTCGATAGCAGCATCAATCAACTCTTGTTTGATGAAAATTTGGACATATTCCTTCATGTTCCTCAGACCACAGTGCTCAAGCCTAGCCCAGCCCTCGGCATTCTTCAAATAGTTGTTAAGATCACAACGGAACCTCACATAATCACTCATCATCGAATTAGAAATTTGGCAAAGAAGAAGAAGAAGAGTAGCGATTCGCTATACGTAGTTTAAGGGGCAATCTACCAATATTGGTAGATTACCCCACAAACTCGTTCTTTGTTGTTTTAATTGAATGCTAGATATGTAAAAGATGCAATCAATGGAAAGAAGGCATTTCATCAAAAATCCTCAACAAAAGTAGCAAATCTGTATCATACAGTACGCTAAAAATGTTCTTAAAAAAAGAGAAAAGCTACTATCTACTGCCCAAAGCCTGGATCATCAAAGACCGGGCGATAACCAGCAGAAGGATCATATGGATCCGAAGATCCTGGATACTCAGGAGGCTATTGAGAACTAGAGGGTCCCGCATATGGAGGCTGCTGCTGTGGTATTCCCTCGCCAAGCTCAAGTTCCGAAATCTTCCTGTTCAGCTGCTGAATATGCCCCTGTAAAATGTCATCACACATATTCATAACATTGCATCACATGCATCATGTTTTAAAAATAAACAGGAATTTGAAGACTTACCATCATGTCAGCATTCAGACTTATGGTAAAGCGCTGCAGCCCATAATAATATCTCCACTCAGCGGTACTATCAGCCACATGAACCTAAAAGCGAGATTTGAAATCAATTACCAATTCAACATCAAAAAGATGCAAAGTCAAGAATGATACTCTCATGAGTAGCATCAGCAGGGACATAAGTCACATGCCTGCTAAGATCGTAGTATGGCTCGATCACTGGCACATAGTGGCTCCCGTCCGGCCTGAAGACTGTGAAGGCGAACTGATCTGGATGCATATTCCTGTGGCAACGAATCACTACTGAGTCAGTTGAAGCCGCAGCAGAGGAAGCAGAAGAACTCGTGGGCCTGCTTCTAGTCATCTTCCTGCCCTAATGATCCTGTTTCAAAACAAATACAAACACAAAGTCAGAATGCAAATTCTTCAAAAAATAAGTAAATGAATAAAAATAGTTCAGATGAAAACCTACCGTCACTCTGGTGGCACCCCGCAAACCTGAAGGATCGGGTTCACCCGATGGACCAGCACCGCTCGAAGGACCACCACCACCTGGGGGACCATCACCTCTGCTGGAAGGTGCCCTATCATGCCTATCCTCCTCATAATGAACCGGGACATGCTCAGGGTCCACATCCGAACAACCAAGAAGTCGAGTATGATAGAACTCTATATAGGCCCCCGGCAAGCTGGTCATAACATACTCCTCACCCTCGTGGCTCAATCTCGCCAGGTTATAGGCATTTTGAGGCCAAAACAACCAACTGGGAAGTGGAGGAGGAGTCAATCTCATCCTAGGAGGAAAGTGACATCCATGGATCCTGCTCCCCAAGTACCACTCCATAGACTAAGGGCTAGCAATGATCAGGTGTTTGTCCATGAAAGACATGGCCAACACCATCTCACGAGTCTAGTCAGAAGAAGGTGACTCTCCCCAAGGAGCAGTCATAATCTGTATTCAGAAAAATCAAACGTCAGAAACGAATCTAATGATGTAAAGACAAGTTCAAGTGTCGAATTAAAATACCTGGTTGGTAGTAAGGTTCCTAAGACGCTGCAGGAGCTGAAGCCGAGTGAGCTGAATATCCCACCCTCTGAAGTAGTGCGGAAGTCGGGGATATCTCGGATAGTTGGTCCCCGGAACCAATAAGGGTCTATCCAAGATAGCCGTCTCAAAAAACCAAATCTGCAAAGAGAATCACAAGTCAGGACGAGCAAACACTCAAATGACTGAAAATAGAGAAAAGGGAATCAAATCAATCAAGCCAGGAAGACTCACCGCGAGCACCTGCAAAGAAGATTTGAACTTCTCAATTCTGTTCCTGGCACATTGATCAAGTGCCCAGTACATGAGCTAAGGCGGGCCGACCCCAAGCAAGCTCATTGAACTTATGAATGTCAATCAAGCTCGGCAAGATATTAAGATTAATATCAGACCGTCCAGTCGGAAAGCAGTACCAAGATAAGGTGGCAGCTATGAAAGCTCGAGCCTCACAGGCGGCTGATCGGCTAGCTCCATGCCCCTGCACCCAGAAGTCCATCAGTTGCTCACAAGAAATAGAACTCCTGGCAATACCTGAGAAACCGATCAAGGCCTCAATCGCCACTCTATCGAACCGATAATAGGAGAAGGTGGTGTTGAACTCGATCACGGTACCGGTGAATGGCAATCCGGTGATAGCGCAGTAGTCGAGAGGAGTGATGGTAAACTCCCCGCAAGAGTAGTGAAAGGTGTGGATAGTGTCGGACCATCGGCTCAGCAAGGCAGACACGAGATCCTTCTTCAAATAAGGATACCCGCGTGAGCGTTTATACACCAGATTCCTAACCATAGTACCGACATGAGTGTCATTAACAATGGCCTGGGCATCTGGTGATAAGGCTTTATACCACTTGTGCGCATGCTGCACACTACCCTCATTATGCTCAATCACCTGCATTTGGAAATTCACATTTCATGCATAAATATATCTGATAACTTTAGTGGTTATCAGAACCAACAAGCATAAATTTTTTAAACACATGTATTTCCCTGCATGTCATTTATTAATTCCCAAGCAAAAATATTCATGAAATATGCATACATCCCTAGTGAAGCATAATTTTAAAATGAGCATGCATTTAAAAAAAATTCTAAAAATTAATTCCGTGACATGGAATAATTTTTGAAATTAATCTATGGCTCAGATTAATTTTCTAAATTAATTCTGTGACCTACGATAATTTTTAAGAGCATTTTCCTATTAAAAATTAATTTTCTAGAAATTAATTTCATGGCATACGATTTTTGAAATTATTTTAAGTCACAAAATAATTTTTTACAATTTTAAGAAGTCTACGCGAATTTTTAATAGCTAATCAGGCAGTTAAATAAATTCTGCGACATGCATCAGGATATTTTCTAAAAATTCCGCGACATGCTTAAGTTTTAAAAGCATAAAACATGCATTTTAAAATAAAGAAAAAGAAGAAGAAAAAAAACTAACCAGGTTGCGAGACAGATGTCCCGCCGGGTCTAAAGCCTCCAGAATCGGTGAATGAGGCCCAATCGAGTGGTACGTCCACTTGGGAGGCATACTGTAGAGACTCTCCGCCGGCACAAGAGGGAGCTTGACCCGAACTCCATCGATAAAGATCGTCTGAGGAGTGACGGTGACAGCTGGGCGCCCAACCCGGGCATTGTAAAGCTTGTACCACATGCTAACCACGAAGAACCGGAGTAGCAGGGGCATGACTGGAAAAGGCATAGGCGAAAACATCGTCGCAAGAGCTGAAAATTCTAGAGAGATAAAGCTAAAGAGATAGAGAGAAGTGAGAAAAATGGAGGAGAGCACAGACCATTATATAGGCCTTGGTAATTAGCCCCCGGGCTAATTACATAGGTAATTAGCCCACGGGCTAATTACCGGCCTGCGTGGCCCGCTCTACGCGAGCCACGTGGCCACGCGTAACGGTCAGAAATCTGACCGTTACGCGTAGGGAATTGGCCCTGCGGCCAATTTCCGGTGTAAAATGGTAATCTTACCATTTTACCCCACTTTTCAATATTTTCTGCATTTCCAAGCTGTTTTCAGTTTCGGTTTCAACCGAGCGGATAAAAAAATGTTCTGAAACACACACTAGCATGCTTTTCACTCATAAAAAATTTTCGAAATTAATGTTCTCAGCCTTGCGCCAATTTTAAAATAATTTCTAATTGAAATATTTTCACCCTAGTTAACATTTTAATTGAAGGGGCAAAATATTTTGTTTCAAAAATTCGTCAATTAAAATTTCAACTCAAACATTCGCAAAATGTTTAACGGTTTCTTTCGCATAATAATGAATTTTTCTACAAGATTAAAATTCCTATATGCGAGGGGCAAACTGTTAGCACGGTCCGCTCGACTCGATGAGGAAATTAACCGACTTCGTATCACGGGAATGACAAGAGCCACATGAGCCGAATTGTCGTATTTATCCATCTTTCAAAAATCCAAAAAACCCTAAAAATCGCGTTCGATTTCTCACAAACGGACTGAGAACTCCGAAAAAATCAAAACTCGGCCGAACCGGGCCCTACCTAAACCCTAGCCTCCCTTGAAAAGGGGGATTTTTGTCCCCCTAGGTAATTAGCCCGCGGGCTAATTACCTAGGGGGTAGCCTCCCCCTTTTTCTGGGAGGCTAACCCCAGTTGCCCCCCTGGTAATTAGTCGCGGGGCTAATTATCTAGGTAATTAGCCCCACAGCTAATTACCTCCAAACTATAAAAGGGGGTGCACCTACCTTCCTTGGAACACAAGTTTCGAATCCCGGTTTTCTCCAGAGCAAAACTCGTCAGTTTTCGCTCCGAAACGTGTCAAAACCCTACCGAATTCAAAAGTTCTCAACCGAATCCCTTCGAGAATCGATTTAAGTCAAGTTTCTTACGAAAATTCTCAACTTAAACTCAATAAAACTCATTCAAAATCAGTTTTACTCGTGATTATAGCTATAACTCGAGTCAAAACGCTCTCAAAACACCACAAACACCTACGAATCCACTTCGAATTCAACTTTCCACAAAGTTTCCTGTTGAATCTACAGCAATTTGGTCCCGCACCGGCTCTCACGTCATCCTGGAATCGCGAAAAGGTAACTGAGGGTATTGGCTCTACGCCTTAAACTTTCTTTACGTTATTTCATTCGTTTTCGTTACATGCTTGGGGTAAAGAGCCACTGGCGCTGCTTTACCATTTATTTTTCAATAAATTGCATTAATAAGTGAAAATGAGTTTGCAGGAGAAGACCAGACACCCTAAAACAAAGGTAAACCCTGTTCGGATTACTATGGGAAATCCCAAGTAGCGCCGTTGCTCTGCCGAAATTCCGGCTAGTTTTCTTTGCTTTACTAAGCCGTCGTATTGCCAAAATTATCTTAAAAGTCATAATTCTCAATTTTTGAATAAAATTAGTAACCATTATAACCGAACTCAGAATCTCTCTCTTCAGGTATAAAAATCCTACCACGGATTAGTATACCACAATTCCCGGTGGAGCTGAACCGGGTGGCGACTCTTTTTCAGTAAAATAGGGTATTAACCTTATTTTGCTACTTTTTATTTTCTTAAAAGAAAATCGAATTGAAAACGGTTTTCTATTTAATAGAAATCATCCCCAGAGATGGTAAGACTCTTCAAACCGAAACCTGGGCGAATTCGCGCCTCATGCAGTTTGACCTCTTTTCATCCTTCACGGAAAGCCCCGCCCGCTCACACCTTCATTGCAAAGTTGGTCCCTGATGTAGTGAAAGAGGTTGCGTTTGTTCTAAAAATGTTTTATGATAACGATGTGGTGGAAGAGGATTTTATTCTAGAATAGTTCCACTTCTTAAAAAAAATGTAGAATTGTTCTAGAAGGGCACGAATGATGGCAACAAAATTTCGTCCATTTACAAGTACGCCCAACCTTTTTTCTAGTGGCTTGAGAATGCTGAATCGGAGTCAGAGGAAGAGTGATTGTTGTTTTTACTTCTTTACTATTACAAGTTATCTCTATATTGTCTATTTTAATTTTGTCCCTAGTTTTGTTAGGTCCCGAATAGATAATTTGTAGCAAGGTAATATGTGTTAACTAAGATAGATTCACAACAACAAGTATGAAAAATAAGCAAAGAAATAACGAAACACAAAAGATTTACGTGGAAACCCTTGAAAGGGAAAAACCATAGGGCACCAATCAACTCCACTAATAAATAATGGAAATACAAAATATAAGTTCTCTCAAGTATACCCAAACTTGAGGCACTCAATTTTAGGAGAAATTAAAATGCTCAAATAAAACTCTTACACCCAAATTTGTGTAGTATTTCCTAACCCACTTAATTTACTCCCAAATCTCTTTTGAACTCTTTTGTAGGAAGCTCTCTATATCAAAGGAAAACTCAAATATTTTCTTAATGCTTCGGATTGAGAGGGAAGTGCCTATTTACAACTATTTTGCTCCACATTTTTCCAGTTTTAAATTTAATGCCAACTACAAACTAATAACAACCAGTTCTCCACTTTAATTAGCCACTTAGTTGAATTGATTTACCTTTATCTTAGTTGATAATTTGGCAAATAATTTATCACCGACATAATTCTAGACTCAACAATTCTCCTCTCTAGAATTATGAGATGCCAAGCCAGCTCTTAATTAGAGCTCATGCCAATACACTTATTGCATAGCTCAAATTTCTCCCGAGGAATGATCACTTTAGTCAGCATATCTGAAGGGTTCTCTTCAGTTGAAATTTTCTCTAGATGAAAAACTCATTTTTATAGTTGCTCTCGTACCAATGATATCAAATATAAATGTGCTTTGTTCGCGAGTGATACATAGTATTCTTGCTCAAGTCTATGGTACTGTGACTATCGCAATATACTATGTAGTCAGCTTGTTTCCGACCCAACTCTTCAAAGAATATCTTCAACCAAATCATCTCTTTTCCTGCTTCAACAGCTGATATGTAATTTGCTTCGATCGTAGAAAGTGCAACACATTTATGTAATTTAGATTGCCAAGAAATTGCTCCCCCAACAAATTTAAACACGTATGCCAAAGTTGACTTTCTATGATCGAGATCTCCCACCATGTCAGCATCAACATAGCCTTCTAAGATTGGTTTAGATCCTCCATAATACAAGCACTTCTTCAAACTTTCCTTCAAATATCTGAGAATCCATTTTACTGCTTCCTAGTGTTGTCTTCCGAGATTATCTAGGAATATGCTTACAACTCCAACAGCATGTGCAATGTCTGGCCTTGTACAAAGCATGACATACATCAAACTCCCCATGGTAGAGGAATATGAAATCTTTCTCATATCTTCCTTCTCTTCTTTGGTTGTTGGACAAGATTCTTTATTCAGTTTTAGATGTCTGGCAAGAGACACACTAATTGGTTCAGCATTCGACATGTTAAAATATTGTAGCACACGTTCAATATATTTTTCTTGTGATAGCCTTAACCTTTTTGTGCTACTATCACAAACAATCTTCATGCCCAAAATCTGTTGTGTTGGACCCAAGTCGTTCTTGTCAAAGGACTTTGCTAACTGCTCTTTCAATTGACGAATTAATGAACCATCTTGTCCAATTAACATTTCATCGATATATAACAATAATATGATTAAGTTATTGTCTAAGAATCTCTTGAAATAGACACATGGATCAGCTTATGTCTTCTTATAGCCATGACCACTCATGAAAGAATTGAATTTCTTGTACCATTGTTTGGGTGCTTGTTCCAACCCATATAGAATCTTTTGTAGCTTACAAACTAGGTTCTCTTTCCCTTATACTTCGAAACCTTCTGGTTGCTCCATGTAGATCTCTTCTAATAGCCATGACCACTCATGAAAGAATCGAACTTCTAGTACCATTGTCTGGGTGCTTGTTTCAACCCATACAGACTCTTTTGCAGCTTACAAACCATGTGCTCTTTCCCTTTTACTTCGAAACCTTCTGGTTGCTCCATGTAGATCTTTTCTTCTAAGTCACCAATAAGGAAGGCTGTTTTTACGTCTAATTGCTCTAGCTCATGCTCAAGCTTGCCACGAAGCTTAAGATTGCTCGAATAGAAGTCATCTTAACCATTGGAGAAAAGATTTCATCGAAGTCAATTCCCTTTCGTTATTAAAATCCCTTCACTACTAGACAAGCTTTGTACTTCACCAACTTTCCATTACCGTCTCTTTAGAGCTTGAAAACTCATTTGTTCTTCAATGCTTTTCTGCCCTTAGGAAGTTTGACTAGCTCATAAGTATTATTTTTCTGCAAGGAATTAATCTCATCTTGCATTGCCTCCAACCATGATTCTTTATCTGCGTGAGTTAGAACTTCTTGGAAATTCTCTGGCTCCCCTCATCGGTGAGGAGAATATACTCAGAACTAGGATACTTCAATGTTGGCTGACGATCTCTGGTGGATCCTCTAAGCTACTGGTCAACGTCTGCTTATTGGGTTGGTTGCTCCCGTTGCTCAACATCTTCTTCTTCATGACCCACCATTAGTTCTGGCAATTTAACATCTCCACTAGTTGCATTGTTTGATAGTGAAGGAACTTGGTCAAGGATAACACCATGCGCAAATCCTGACTTGTCATTTTTCTTGAAGCTTTCAATAGTGTCTTTTTCTTGAAAGACTACATCTCTGCTTCTAATGACCTTCTTCTTCTCTAGGTCCCAAAGTTTGTACCTAAACTCTTCATCTCCATATCCAAGGAAGATATGGGGAGTTGCTTTATCATCAAGCTTTGACCGTTGCTCCTTAGGCATATGTGTGAATGCTTTACCGCCGAACACCTTTAGATGAGAGTATTGAACATCTTTTCCAATCCATACTCTTTTTGGAACATCAAAGTTTAGAGGCTAAGATGGTGACCTGTTGATGACATAGTAGGCTGTGCATGCTGCTTCCCCAAAATGACTTAGGTGAGTTAGCCATTTTGTGGATGCATCTGAACTTCTCCACGACGATGCATCATCGATGAAAGTAACATAATACTTGTTATCTCCCAAGGTCTTTTTTTCAAAGGGGCCACAAACATCTAAGTGCACCAAGTCAAGAACATCTGACTTCCTACTTGATGACTTGCTAAATGATACTCTATGTTGCTTTTCGAATAGGCAGTAGTCACACAAGGATAGTGGCGTACCATCAGTAGAAGGTACGAGCGTCTTCTTTGCTAGAATCTGCAACCCTTACTCACTGATGCAAGCCAATCTTATATGCTAGAAGTTTGGTGAAGACTCTTCTTCAACAACATGCAATCCATCTTTACAAATGACTACATTTGTTTTGTATAGTGTACAACACATGGTTGCAATCACCAAGGAATGTCTAGTAAGCTTCCATTTCCTGCTCCCCAAGAAATTCTCGAAGCCTTCACATTCTAAGACACCATAAGATATCAAGTTAAGCCTTAAATCAGGAACGTGCCTAACTTCTTTGTGGATGAGTGTGCAGCCCGTGTTCGTCTTGACACAATTATAAAAAATTCCAATAATTTTGGAATGGTCACTATTGCCCATCTTCACCATCCCAAAATTTCCTACTTTATAGGTGATGAAGAACTCCCTGTTGGGAGTGGCGTGATAAGATGTTTCAGTGTCAATCACTCATTCCATCTTATCTTGACTTGAGACTCGGAGACATTGTTCTTCATGATTGAAAGAAAGAACAACAATCTCTTTAGTTGCTGCAGTGGTGTTCTCATCTTCCTCGTGGTTATTGCCATCCTTTTGTTCTCTCTTCAGCTTTCGGCAGATTCTTTATCGAATTGCCTTTGATTCCACAGTGGTAGCATTTGACTCTACTTTTGGACTTCCATCTACCTCTACACTTATCTCTGCCTTTGGATTTGTCTGGATTATTGGAACCTTTACTTTTTCTTCGACCTCTATGTTAAGTGACAAGAGCTTGACTACTTTCATTAGCCGTAACTTTCCTCCTAATTTCCTCGTTAAGTAGAGTTCTTACAACGTGGTTTAAGGACACTATTCTATCTGGAGCAGAATTTGTCACCGACACCACTAAAGTTATCCGACTCTCTGGTAATGAGCTGAGAAGCAACAAGGGTTGAACCTCATCTTCTAGTGTGGTTTTCATTGAAGATAACTGATTAGTGACACGTCAAAATTCGTTCAGAAATTCAGCAACAGGAGTTCCATCTTTATACTTCATGTTGACAAGTTTTTGTATCAAGAACAATTTGTTCCAGCATTTTTTTGATCATAAAGATCTTGCAGCTTTATCCATAATTCAAGGGCAAACGTTTCCTCCGAGACATGACCAAACAAGTCGAAATCTATCCATTGGCGAATGGTACCAATGACCTTTCTATTCAACTTGATCTAATCTGAATCGTTCACGTCTTTGGCTTTGCAATGTCTCATTCAATTGCTTCATGAAAATCTCTGTAGTACAATATATCATCCATCATAGGTTTCCAAATTGATCAGTTAGACCCATTCAATTTGATTTATTGATGTTGAAGAACCTTCCATTTTAATCAAACACAACCACCTTTATGGAACCTCGCTCAAGTATCACTTGTTGGGTCCCGAACAGATAATTCGGTAGCAAGGTGATATGTGTTAACTAAAACTAGATTCGCAACAACAAATATGAAAAATAAGCAAAGCAATAACGAGACACAAAGATTTACATGGAAACCCTTGAAAGAGAAAAACCACAGGACACCGATCAACTCCACTACAAGTTCTCTATACCCAAACTTGAGGCGCTCAATTTTAGAAGAAATTGGAATGCTCAAATGAGACTCACCCAAATTTGTGTAGTATTTCCTAATCCACTCAATTTACTCCCAAATCTCTAACTCTTTTATAGGAAGCTCTTGTACGATAACCTCAAATATTTGATGCTTTGGATTGAAAGGGAATGACTATTGATAACAATTTTGCTCCACCATTTTCCAGGTTTGAATTTAATGTCAACTACAAACTATTAATAACCAACACCCCCACTTTAATTAACCACTTTGTTGAATTAATTTGTTTCCGTCTTATTTGATAATTTAGACTCAACAGGGTTGTCCTTTTTCCTGCCTTATTATGTCGTGTATTTAGTTTTGTTGTCACAGTCTTTTTCCTGCCATATTATGCCGCGTGTTTAATTTTGTTGTCACAGTCTGTCGTGTGTCTGGACTTCTATTGGTCTGTTTTTGACTGGTTTAATTTGAAGATCTATATTAAATTTCAATAATTTGAAGATCTATATTACATTTCTTTAAAACAAATAAAAAATTTGCTTCACACACCTTAAAGCTGGGTTCAAAAGATGTGCAGCACTAAGTTCAAATGATGATGAATTGACATTATCACAATGATTAAATTAAAAAAGCCAGTTGTAACAATACTGTGTTGCAAAATAACTAAAACCAAAACGATAATTCAGAAACTTCATCAATTAAAATTCACAATTGCATATGTAAATACTATACAAGGAAAGAAAATTCAAACACGAATTAAAATTTTATATAAGTAGATACAATTTGATAACAGATTAACTAATTAACTAGGAAAACAAATTAATTTATCATTCCAGGAATAAAAAAAAGAAAGAGAATATATCATTCAAGAGAAGAGTCAATGTTCTTAACAGATCTGGAGAACACAAGAATATCATTAGCATCTTGTGCAACGTTGTCGTTTTGATGAGGAGAAGAAAAAGAAGAAGTAGTTGTAATGGATTGTGATATCAAAGCCTT
>CAOJBI010501495.1:0-10141 GCA_948277035.1 Euphorbia corollata
CTTTTAATTTATATTTATATATATATCCCTATATTTTATACAATAAAAATACCTATTAAATTTATACAAATATAATAATAAAAAAATTCAATATCCATTAACCAATGATTAAAGGTAACATCATCAATTCTTCATATATAATATAAAGATATGCTTAAGTTTAATTACAAAATCTTAAATTCAACATTTTTACAAATAATAGTTCACAAAATAACTAAAAATACAATAAATGAAAAACAAGTACATGATATAAAAATCTAACACTATAATCTATGTCATAGGAAGTGACACAATGTAGTGTCCATTGTTGCACAATCACGGTTTCGAATCATTACCTACAAAGATGAAAATGAAAATTAGAGGACATAACATAATTAGGAGATAAGGGAAAGAGCAGCCTGAAAGAATTAGTCAAAAGACCAGTCTAACACATATTAAGGACATACTATGAAAAAGGTGAGTTATGAAGAACTAAATCTGGAAAGGAACCTTGGTTAAGTACCTTTGACCAAAATACATGACCTTTACAGCAACATATCTCCTCAAATTATATACTTTATTATATTTATCGCTAATTTTTTATATAATATGAATGTTTTGCTGGTGAAAGACAACAATTTATGTCACTCAAGAAGGATCAAGGTTAGCTAGCAGGTATTTTTTACCTACCAGTGAACTTTCTTTCCAATCGACACCACTACCTCTATCTGCCAAAACTAAACCAAGAAAAAATAACATAAAAACCAAAAGCAAAACCATAATGTGAGAGACAACACCAAAGATATTCAAAAAAATATGTTCGAAATAAGCTTCAAATGCAATTAGAAGAGCTTTCTGGTAGAAAACAAAGACAGTGAACCTATACCTTCCGGCATTGAAAAAAATCCTTCTGTTCAAGATGAAATATCTTGAATTGTTCAACAAATGCTTGACTATATTCTCCAGGATTCTTTGTGATTCTTGCTAGCTTTGTGAAGAAATATGCAACTTAAAACATATTACCTAATCACAGCAAAGATATATGTTTTTGGGTGTGCACTAACCTTGAGATCATGAGGGATATCATTTCGATAAGCAATATCTCTAATTCTAGTTAAAGGAACATATGCTGTAAATTCGGATAATAAGCATTTTCTGAACATCGTATATGAAGATTAAAACTAAAAGGAGAAAAATTTAAATGAAAAACAGGAAAACTACAAAAAAAATTATACAGGATATTAAAGTGAAAGTACAAACAGAAAATAAATAATATCTTAAGCATTTGAATACACAAGTCACACCATGCCAGAATTTCTTTTAAAGCTTCTCTTTAGAAGAATTCACAAACCTAGAAGAAATCATACTTTTAACATTTTTATTTTTACTACTAGATAAAAACAATAGTTAAAATAAATTTCCATGTGATGTCTTCATTGAATCATTTTGAAGCTACTCTGGGATTTGATCTCTTAAAAGGCTTATGGCATCAATTAGTGAACATAAACAAAAATTTCTCACTACATATTCAGAGAGCCACTGAAAGCTTCAGAGTTATACCTCAATTTGTGAGCAAGAAAAGAAAAATAGAATATCATAAAACGTTGAGACATGTTCATCATATCTTACAATTAACAACCTTGAGACATGTTCATCATATCAGACTGAATACTTCCAACCAATAGTTCACGAACAACTTCGAGCTTAACACAGAAGCAAATCAATGTTAATACAAGATAAAACAATTTCAGAAATTATACAACTTGACAGTCTATTCAACACTAATGACTGAAAGCAACAAAATCAATTATTCTTCATATGCATATACATGTAGAGATGAAGTAAAAAACCATAAACTGATATAAAAAAATGACAGATGTAATAAACCTGAGGATTTATACAAAATACAGCCTAAATTCTTGATTACATATCCAGATATGTTCATTATATTGTATGTCTTTTTCTTTTCATCTCAAATTTATGAAATCCCCATCTCACACCAAATTATCATTAGTTATAGCTTATTTGTCATATATTTAGGGTTGCACAATAATGTTCACATTCTTATCGCCTAACGGTTCTCCACTAGTTCCTTCCATTCTTATCGCCTTCAACTAGCTTTAGAGACAAACCCTCAAGGCCTGAAGTGTCCCATTACCTTTCACTTTCTCTGTTCCTATGCTCATTAGATCACATGAGTGAAGCAGATTTCCCTTACCATTGGCCAACAAAAGAACTAGTCTCCACCTCCAGATGAGATGCATCACTAACAGATTCATTTTCTTGTACAATCTCTATCTCCACCTCATTCATCACCAACCCATTTTACCAACAGTTAAAAACCCAACAATCCAAAAGCAGTATCAAATCCAAAAGATTTATCTATCACCTAAAACCACACACAATGAATGACATTATAAGTACAGATTTAAAGCCATATTAACTTCAGTTCTTAACAGTGAACTGAAACCTGTATAATCGAAACCATATCCGGGTTGTGGCTTATCATTGAACCCAAACCCTATCCAGTCAGGTGCAAAGCAGTGGAACCCAGCATCTGATAACTATTATGCTAGAAAAAAGAAAAGCAAATGACAGTATTGAAATGCCAAACAGAATACTAAGAACACCCTGAATAAATCACCAACATAACAAAACCTAATTTTGTTTAACGACATCCAAATGATCAAATATACATATATATAGCACAATCAATAACATAAAATGAAAAATTAACAAGATAACTAAGAAATTTGCACAAACCTCAGTTCTTTTAAACCCACCGAGTACCAGAGGACAAAACATGAATTGGGAAGAATCGATCTTCACCAGCGAAAGAGCAAAAGATCTCTGGCGACAACAAAGTCTGAAATTCAATTTAGAGAGATGAATTTCTTATAGCGACTCAGAGCTAGAGCACGGGAGGAAAAGAAAGAAATAAATGAAGAGAGAGATCTATCGATCAGTGCTTCATCGACGGTCTTGCTTGGGCCACTACCGAAGTCGAATATCGGTGCTTCGGCCACTACCGAAGAGAGAGATCTACTGAAGTCGAGAAATCAATGAGGGATGCAATTCAGGGAGCTTCTCACGAGCTTCGTTCATGGTGATGTCAAAAAAGAATAGAGAGATCTAGAAGACATGCTTAATAAGATATTGATATTTTAATTTTTTATTATTTTTTTCCACCAATTGTTTGGGCGGGAGTATCAATTACAATCCCGCTCCTTTACAATCCCGCTCCTTTTTTCACAATTCACAACTCATCAAATGTTTTATGTTTTAGGCAACTATTTATAAATCGTTGCCTAAAAAATATTTTGTATTTTAGGCAACGATTTATAAATAGTGTTGGAAAAGCAGGTGAGCTTTACGGTTTTGTACATCTAGCGCAACCCATTTGGAACACTTTTGTAATTTCGTAGCTATAGGTTGATTTTTCCATTAAAATTGGTACACTTTGAGGGCAACGGTTACCTTTTTGGTTGCCAAAGGCTATCTATGGTGTAGTGGGTACCAACTATAACGAGGTTAGAGTTTACCCTCATTAGGCACTTCGTGTAGTGATGCGAACTTGTTACGCTAAGTAAGCATTAACGTGTATGTCGCAACGGAAATGGAATGTGCGCATCCTTAGCGTGCGTGTCGAAGAGCTTGCGAACACACAAATATGTTGAGAGGTTAGAGAATAAGAGAGTTTTGGAATGTAAATTGTATTGCTTGAATACAAGACTTTATGTTACAACTTGGAAGCATGCTTTACAAATGAGAGGAGATGGGTATTTATAGTGTTGCCACCTCCTTAACATGTGGTCTACATTTATTTGGCATATTCTAAGTATATTTCACTCTAGAAAAGCCTACAAAGTCGGTCTAGAATGTTGTGGAATGCATCTTGAATGTTCCAACCCGTAACTAGGCTGTTTTGGGCCTGTTGCAACGTTTTTTGGGCCTATGGCAATACTTTGGGTGTTGCTAGAGGTTTCTGGATGAATCTGCAAGGGATTTAGCAAGGGATTTGGGCCCTTGCAGCGTCCTGTGCTGGACTTTGGCAGATTTGGGTTGCCAGATTACGGGCTGCATGCTATGTTTGGCCCATTTCTCGTAAAACCGTGCCTTCCTTTGATATTTCCTCACACAATATTTGCGTCAAAGTTGCGAAAGATCCCTCGGACCTTGTCATGCACTTTGCCACTCGAGTGCACTTATCCTTGGTCAATGTTGCGGGTTTTCTTCGTACTTTGTCACGAGGATTCACATGCATTACTTGGCTAGAATGTCCATACGCACATGCCATCGTGCATGGGCATCAATGGTTTGCGAGGAAAGAATGTCGCCTCGTAACACCATGCTATGAAGAACCATAAGGACGTCGCAAAATCTCGGCTTGGACCCTGAGAGAAATATGACCTCCAAGGTTGTAACAAACCCTATACCATCGATTGCATCGTCATCGAAATGCCGAATAGCCCAAATAATTGCCCCCAAACACGAAAACTAACATGGTAAAGGAACAGAGCATGGTTCATTGTCTCCACATCATCACAAAATGGACATTTATCATCAACCACATTCGAGCATCCCCTACGGAAAAGGAATGCCTTTGTCAGCAAGCGCCCATTTTTATTCACATTTTACGGTGCTTTGAGTTGATTTCTGGTTTTCATATTAATTATCATAAGAGTTCTATTATGGGTATTCATGTTCAGGGGTTTGTATTGCATTCATGTGCAGCATTATTAGGTTATAAGATTGAGAATTTTCCGATAACTTATCTTGGATCTCCTCTTAGTATGAAATGAATTCCGATATGTATCTCAGTGGAATCCATTGATTATTAAGTTCTAGAATCGTCTAGCTAGTTGGAAAGGGCAGTGTTTATCATATGGTGGACGTGTTATTTTAATCAAATCGGTTATTTCTTCCCTTCTGATTTATTTGATGTCTCTTTATAGAATGCCTTCATCAGTTAATAATAGGTTAGTTCAACTAATGAGGAATTTTCTTTGGATGTGTGATGCAAACTCGAGGGGAATTAGTAAAGTGAGTTGGAGCACAATTTCTCTACCACAACGGTTGGGTGGGTTGTATATTCGAGATTTGAAGTTAGTGAACTGCAATCTCCTCTTGAGGTGGCTTTGGAAACTACAGGTTATATAAGGCTTCATTCTTTCCCCTCTCAATGATCCAATCAAACACATTAAAAGCCATAGCTGGATGCCTTTCAACCTTAATCTTTGGCCGATAAATGTTCAACAAAAGAGAAATAATTGGAAATTTGGGGAAAAAAGGGAGCTTTATGTTCATCTACTAATCCTAATTCTCATAATTGAATGCCTAAAGTCTTTAAAGGTGTCTAAGTCTCAGTCCTCGCAAGTCTATGATCAAGGAAGATATTGCTTGTAAGATCAAGGAAGATATGTTACCCTAATCTACAAATTGCTTGTAAATAAAAAAAAATCGAAGGTTCTAATTATGATCTAATCCCTAAAAACATTAACCTATCTAATTAAATTGAAATTGAGTATGAAAATAAGACAAAGGGCAATCAATAACGTAAATTGAAGCACAAAAATTACCAAATGAGAGTGAGTCCAGAACTCCCACAAAAAGCAAAATTAAAATGAGCAGGAGTATAATGGTACATAGTTCTGTTGAATAGGAAATCCCTTAGGATCACTGAAGACAGCGTTGGGTGGGATAGATCCGGCTTGATAAGGATTCTGACCAACGTAGTAAGGAACCCCAGTCGCAGGCTCTTCCATCCTGTAATTAAAAATGCAATGTTCCTCCTAATAAATGCTTCTTTAATCAACTAAAAAATCAAAATAAAATTGAGAGGTATAGTGATAGAGAGACCAGAGAGATTGAAGATACAAGAGCATAGAAGATCTTAACTAAGTACTCTGGGAAAGTCAAGCTCTAAACAATATCTAGGGTTTAAAAACTGGGAGTAAAGCTGCATACCAAGCTGAAAAAAAGAGTAGTAGCAGAACAAAGAGCGGACGATAAGTGACGGTGGAGCGACAACAACGGTCGACGACGGTGGTTTGAAATCGAAGAGAGAAAATCGCTAGGCGTGGCTGCTTTAAATTGAAGAGAGAAAATCGTCTAAGGCTTTGTTTGGATGGAGATTTTTGGCAGGAAATGGAGAGAATGAATTTTTTGAATACGGTGTTTGGGATGAAAGATTTGGAAAATTTTAATGGATTTGACCGAAAATCAGTTTCACCCATTTCCCTCCAAAGGTCCAATTTTCGTTACCTCCATTTTGGCAGAATTGGGAGGGAGCATATTTTGAGTTCCAATTTTATCCTTTGTTTTTTTTCCAATATACCGTATGTATCATACTCTATTATAAATACAGTGTTCCTCTATTCTTGCAAGAACAAAAACTCATTTGCTGCGTTGAACTTCTCCGACATCTATGGTTGAAATTTGCTATTCTATGGCAGAATCAACACTCTATTGAGGTATTTATAAAAAGTTTCACTTTGATTTTGTTAATTAGTAGCAGATTTATAATGCTAATTCATGGATTTTAGTGTTACAGGTCTTAGTATCTTGATACCCATTCTTCATACTTTGAAACACTTGATTTTCTGCTTTCAAGTAAGTACCAATTTTGGTTTATAAGTTGTTTTTGAGATGATTTATCAATTAAGAATTTGTGAATGAAAGATGTGCCTGAAACCCTAGGTTTTCTTCCATTTCATTTGGTAATTAAATTCTAAAGTCTTTTTTCTTTTACTTAAGAATAGCATAGGTAATGATCCCATTGTTTTGTGGAACACAAAAGCTGTAATTGGAAAGGAATGAATTTTGACTTGAATAATTTGATGAATTTATTACAAGTATTGTTTTCCTTTTGCTACCTGTAAACAAACTTGGTTAAGAGAGTGAAACCTTCAAGTTGAAAGTTGAAGATTTTTTGGTTATCTTCTTTGTGCCAATTGTTTGTTTGTGTTGGTTGACATTTAGTTTTCCCTATGGCTTATGGGAAACGCCATTTTCTGATATTCAATAACCATATATACCTTATTTTATCTGTCTTTTCTTCTTCAATGTAAAAACACATGAGGTGGCCCTGTTTATTAGCTCAACATGTATATGCTTGATTTTCAAGTTAGACATAATTAGAACTTGACCTTTCTTTAACTCGTATATATATTATTTTCAGTGATGCAATGACAATTGTTTTTTCTTATCCTCAACCATTCTGTGTGAAATGAATATTAAGTAATATAGGAGTAAGAGGAAAACGTTGGCTTTACCGATTATTTTTGCAAAAGTTCTTGTCCCTAGTTTTACAATACTTCTCTTTTATTCTGTATTAATTCATTTTGATTTGACGATTCTTGATTTATTTAGATGGATGATGATGAACTTAATATGGTGAGATTGCAACGATAACATCATTTAGCTGTGATTCAACTTGTTTGTGCTATGATTATTTGGTTCGAAGAGCATGGACTTTTTCATGAAAGTTCAGTGCCATGTGAATTAAGGCTTGAGGGGGAAAGAGTACGAGATGAGTTAATGCACTTTTTAGACTCGAGTAACGTTTGTCAAAATGTTATAAGAATGGGTCCTCTTGCTTTTAAAGAATTGTGTGATATATTAGTTAAACAGGGTGGTCTTAGACCTACGTTACGAGCGACTGTTGAAGAACAAGTAGCAAAATCACTTAGGTTGTTAGGACATGGTGTTTCTAATCACGAAATATCTTTCTTCTTTTGCCGTTCCGGTGAGATAGTGAGTCGACATTTTCATAATGTTTTAGATGTGATAATTGCGTTAGGAGGGGTTTTCATTAAACAACCCAATGGTTCAGAAGTTCAGCTTGAAATTTCTAGCAACGAAAGATTTTATTCCTACTTTAAGGTGATAAGCTTTTGTGTTATTTGAAATTCTATAGCATGTACACAAATAATAAATAGAGAACTTAATAGTGTCAGGATTGTGTTGGTGCAATTGATGGGACACATGTTCGGGTTAATGTTTCTAATGAAGATGCTCCTAGATATCGTGGAAGGAAGGATCACCCAACACAAAATGTATTGGCCGCATGCACATTTGACTTAAAGTTTACATATGTATTAGTTGGTTGGGAAGGAACAGCACCTGATTCAAGAATTTTGAAAAATGCTTTAGAAAAACAAGTACCTCCTTTAAAAATTCCAGAAGGTATCTTTAGGATAAATTCTTGTAGTATAAACATATGACACATTGTAGTGACATTTTTCCATTTATGTTTAGGAAAATATTACCTTGTAGATGCTGGATTCATATTGAGACGTGGTCTGATTACACCTTATAGATGAGAAAGATATCACTTAAAAGAGTTTTCTGGAAATCCTCCACAAAGCCTTCGTGAATTATTCAATAATCGTCATTCATCATTGCGGAACATAATTGAGATGACATTTGGAGTGGACAAAAAGAGATTTCCAATAATAGGAAGTACAGCTGAGCCACATTATAACATTATGATGCAAAATCAAATCATTCTTGCTTGTTGTATTTTCCATAACTATCTAATGGGTGTAGATCCAAGTGAATCAATACTAGCATAAGTAAGTAGAGAGGGAACTTAGAAATCGTAATGATACATCTGAAGAAAATGATGATGATAATGTCGATGAAACAAGAGAAGGAGAATTGTTGAGTGATTCTATAGCTGCTTCTATGTGGCTTGATTATATATCTTGATTTTGGTTTGCTAATTGTTACTTTTGTTATGTTATGTATATGTCTACTGATGTTATAAACCAATTTCATATGTCTATTGGTATATATCTTGATTTTGGTTTGCTAGTTTTGACTTTATTTATATTATGTTTATGTCTACTGATGTTATAAATACTAATGTTATACGTTTTAGTCTCAATGTTATACGTTTTAAGATTTTACATATATAATGGTTTTTCAATTGTTTAGTAATAAATTTATTTGGTGTTTTCATTGTATATAGCTAACATTATGGGAAAAAGAAAATTAACTGCAAGTTATGAAGGAAATGTGGCATGTAATGTTACACTTAATTGGATACCAATCATGGATGAGGCTCTTATTGATGCATTTTTTCATCAACACAATATTGGCAATCGAGTTGGAGGTACTTTTACAACTCATGCACTTGACCATATTGTAAGAGAGTTGAAAGAAAAGTTTCCAGAAAAGCCAATTGATAAGGAAAATATCCAAAATCGGATGAAAACCGTGAAAAAAATTTCTGCAAATGCTACGATGTTTTCAAAAGAGGGTTGAGTGGCTTTACAATTAACCCACATACTGATACATAGGATGCTGAACCTGAAGTGTGGGCTGAACTTATTAAGGTTCATCTTCTTTTTCTATCTTCTTTGTGCCTTGTTCATATATTGTGTTTTAGGATATTATTTTTATAAACTATGTGCTTCTAATATGACTTAGCCAAAATTTTCCAGGCTGCCTATTGGATCTTTGTTCTAATGATTTACATTGTTATGAAATTCCAATTATTCTATGCCATAGTTTCAGCTTTGATTTGGTCGGAAATTCACTACACAGTACACACTTTATTGTTTTATTGTGATTGATAAATTTTGAATTATTTGGTCTATGAATTTGCTTTGTTAATTATCAAGTGGGTGAGGTCCACCATTATCATGGATTTGAATAATTTGATATGTGAATTTGAATTATTTGGTTTGTGATTTGCTTTGTTAATTATTGAGTGGGTGAGGTCCACCATTGTCAAGTTGTGGATTTAAATTGTTTGGTCTGTGAATTTGCTTTGTTTTATGTTACTTTTTTCATTTATTTATTATTTATTACGTGTTGTTATTGGATTTCGTAATCCATTCACGTTTTCTTTCATTTTGAATGGTTACTTGTGTTGTTTTTCCAATTGATCAAAGCTTTATTTAATGTTATTGAAGTGTGATGACCTCAAGGTATTGTTTACTATCATTTTATATAGAATGAGTTTGTATTTTGCATTGCATCATGATAAAACTATCAGATATATTTGATAAAAGTTACTGAAACTTAGAAATGGAAGAGAAATTAATTTACAGAAAAATATGTTTTCTTGAATTGATTCTTAAGCTTTGGGATATACTGATATTTATATTAGAGGTAAAAGTGTAAATATAATCTTATGAATACAGAAAATTAA
>CAOJBI010501499.1:0-12642 GCA_948277035.1 Euphorbia corollata
ATATGATATTATCTCAAGGCAGTCTTTAGTTCAGAATTCACGAAACTTAGTTGTTAGACTGAAACAGTCATGTAATCTACGCTTGCATGATAGCAACAGTTGTTACAGGACATCATCAACAGTCTCAATAATTAAAATAATTAATTCCAACTGCCATTCACTATTTTCACTGAACAATGAGTCCCCCACTGACTCATTGTTCAAGTTCAAAGTTCAACTGGAGAGTCATACCTCTCACAATGTGATCAAACCAGCGTGATCATTTATTTTCTAGAGTTCATATGGATTGAAAAACTTAATCAATAATTTAAGCCATCAGGATAAATTACAACACCATAGGATAAGGGTAGAGAACATACCATCATTCCTAACCAGGAAGCCAACACATATTCTCCTAACGAAACAGAAGTGACAGACAGCAGGTAATTCAATATGTTAAAAGGAAGCATAGGAACAAGTCGAAGCAAGAGAATAATCTGTCAACAAAATAGGGAATTCATAAATTTCACCAAGCTAAGATACATAGCAACTAGCAAGATAATAAAATATGAACTTCTCATCTACCATGACTGAAAGTTTAACAAATTAGGAAAAGGAAAAACATGTCGGATAGTTGAAAATTTCACTATTCCAGTGACATGATTATCTTTTGACAGAAAAAACATGAGAGTTACACACCTTAAAACCAGATCTCTGCGTCGCGATCGCCACTGCCCTAAATTGTGGATAATCCTTCAACTTGGAAACAACAAAAGATCTGCCAATCTGCATCAAAATATTTATGTAAATAACATCAACTGGAAAAAAATTGTACATTTTGCTCAGGTGAGGCAAAAATAGAAAATAAATTCATCATGAAAAAGGGTAAATTTTCATTTTTTTAACTAACAGTACAGAAAACTGGTAATGAAAAAGTCATATAAGAAGGCACACACTTTCTTATTTTTCATGGTACAGATAAAGATCAACAAATGAATCTTAGGCAATAATGCAATATAGAGGTCAAATATTGAACTGTTAAGAAAGGTCTATATTACAAGTTACGAAAAAACATACTGTTCTTCCAAGAAGAAAAGCAGCTGATGCGCCCATGGTGGCACCAATTGAATCAGCAATGAAGCCCACAGGTAAGCCGAAGAGATACCCACCGCCAAGCTGAAAGAGGTAAATAATACTACCAAATTAGAGCAGAACTTGCCACTGAAAGCATCATGATGAATGCATCATGTTGCCTCTAACTAAAAAGATTATACAGGCAACAGATATTTGAACAAGTATAGAGGACCTACAATCCTGGAACTAATGCTGTTTGAAGTGGGATATTGACAAATAGATTGCGACAAAAAAGAAATCCAAAAGGATTGAAAGGATTTAAAACTCATGGCTGAAGATAATGTTATGCCAGTTTGCAGAAAGCGTGAAAACTGAGAAAGGTTATCAAGCTTACTGTAAGCACTGATGCAGGAACAGCCAAGACAGTTAGCGGAATGTACGCAAGAGCCCTGCCAATCAACATTAGCAATATATATGAGCTAAGAAGGTGCTAAAACATTTCAGAAGTTAAACAATCTTATCTATGTCAAAATTAAAATATTTCTGAGCATGGAGTTTGAAGTATGACAATGAACACTCCTTAAATGTAATAAGTAGAACACCATTTGGTGTTAGTGTACAAGGGCGTGAAAAGAAAATCAACAGAAAGTAAAAGCTCGGGATTATTGCAAAATAAAATTGACTTACAACACAAGGGGACCCCAAGGCCCTAAATCTTTGTGAACCCATTCTAGGAAGTCCTTCAAAATCTGCAGAAAAATTATCATGATCAACAAATGCAAGGCTAATCATAAACAAATTAACATAATGAAACACTCTTTGCGAATATAAGAAACAGAACAGCTCCAGTAACAAGCCAAGGAAATATGCAAACGAAATTCACATCATGTTACTACGTACTAAAACAACTTCGAAAACAATGAGAATAGGTGAATTACATCATAGCTAACATAAAGTATAGAGGCAGCACAATCCATAACCAATATCAGCAGATTTAAAATTAAAACATAGGGACATACAAGTAAAAAAATCAATTTCGAAGAATCACAGCAGCGAACTCATCATACATAATTGAAGAAACGAATTGAGCTCAAATTCATTTATATTTCTCAGTTATGTGATTCTAAATATGATGACCTTACACAAATGGAAAACGTAAAGCAATCCCTAAAAATGGAAATCAAATTTCCCCAAACCGGTTATAAACAATCGTAATACCTACCGGAAATCTACCATATAACCTAACAACGAATCAGAAGATTAAACGAAAAAAAAAAATCAACGATTCAACAAACAACTCACTAAATCTAACTCCAAAAATTCAAAAGGGAAATGAAAGGGGACGTATGAAGAAGTGAGACCTTTTGGATGGGGAGGGTGAAACAAGCGACAATAACAGCAAAAAGGAGAAGAAGAAAAAGAGTGATCCTGAGAGCAGAGGCCCACGTGACCGAAGCCATGGAGGAAGAAAGCCTTCGACGCCAAGGGCGGCACTCCTCGTCGTTATAATCGTACTCCGGTAAAGCTTGCTTCAGCAACAAGCGCGGCCGTAATCCTCCAAGATTTGCCAGATTTTTGGCCCTGGATTGCCCCCCTCTCCAGGGAAAAATGTAGATTGGATTAACTTCGCGTTTCTAAATTAATCACATCAAATAATGGCCTAACAACCTAAATTGATCCTCAAGATTTCACAAAAAGTCACTGTAACCCCTACGTTTCTTTTTCTTTCAAAATCACTCCTCTTCTTTTTTTATTGGGCCAATTTTGGGTTCCCTTCTTGTTAGCCTTCAATTTGTGAATTCCTATTGTTAATTTGTATATAATTTAGAGAGAGCTTTCGTTGTCTACAAGCTAATTAAATATTTTTCCCTACGTTAAATTTCACTTTATACACAGTTTATAAAATATAAGTTAAAAAGTAGTTTTTTATTTACTATTTAAATAGCTTATAAGCGTTTAAAGTTCGTAACAAGTTAAGTACACATATTCTTATTTAATTTTATACTCTAAAAAGTATCTATGATTTACAAGTTCTCTTAATCATTTTTACAATCTATAAGTTTTAATCAAATGGTTATTTTTTGTTTTCAGTTTTACCAAATTCAACTTTAAGAGAAACAACAAATTTTATGAAGGGATTGATAATGTGTATACCATCATAAGAATCATACCCGAATATTTTAAGTGAGAGCCGGATATCCAAACACACGTATAAACTGTAACGATATATACAGTGTTGAATGTTTCTGTAATTTATAAAGAAAAACAGAAACTGAAATAATATTGTAAAAAAAAAAAGATAAAAACAATATTTAATTTTTCATATAAAGCGTATGGATAGTTACGTAAAGTCAACTATTTTTTTGGAATTAAAAAAAATTGAAAAATAAACAGTTTGGAATTGGAATTGTTTAAATTATTGTCCTTTAGGAAACAGTTTCGTAACTTTTATGGTGACAACAATAATTGTAATCGCTTCTTCAATTATATTTAGTCCTCATTAGGCATGTGGGCCAGTCCGGCCCAAATTTGTTCTCCTAAGCTGGTTCCAACATGTTATTAAGCTAAGCCTTCTAAAGTAAAAAATTTTGCGAGTTGGACTTGTATCTACACAAAACACTCAACTCAACAAGAGTCTAGAATAATTACAAAAAGTTATGTTGATTATTACTTATAATATAGATTATATTAGAAATAATATAAAGGAATATAAACCGTTGAAAAGTAGAATATAAAATACACAAGGAGAAGGAAGTAATAATTTTGTTTGTCATATTTATATGCAAATACATGAAAATATAAAAGACTTGAAAGTTACATAATATTAATGAAGAATTATCATAGTTCTCAAAGGACATTAATACATTATATACATTTTTATATAATAAAACATATATTTACAATACACTTTATACATTATATTTTGTATTATGTTTAACACAATTATCAATTTTGCCCGTATTCAAATATCACATATGTTTTGGCCTTATGGGTCATTAGTAGTACATACATCACATTGATACAGACCATATTTGTCCAGTAATTTTTGTTACACTAGTCAAACGAAATAGAAAGCAGTTTTTGAAGAAACAAAGATAAGATTAGAAGCAATGAGAGAATATAACAAACGAGTTTGCAGTATTGCCATGTCAATTGAAAATTGCAACAAGTTAATAATGCCACCAAATCACCAGTTATCAATTATTAACTTGAGCACTATACTAAAAAAACTTGAACACTATACAATACAATACACCCATACCAAAAGCTTCGCCATTTCAAATTTTACCAGCTTTTTCCTTTGTCCAAGAAAAAAAGATAAACTAATCAATTGCTCAACGAAAGTCACAATTCAACCATCAAGGCTAAACCAATTCAATTATAACAAAAAAAAAAAAAAAGGAAAAAGAAAAAAACCAATTCAAACTCTCTTTTTTTTTAATGGAAATTCAAACTCTTTCTTGAAGACACAAATTATTCACACTCCATCATATGATATTTCAGACGGATTTAAAGGTAGGCACCAATTTCTTGTTAAGAGGATGCTAATTTACTACACATTCTGCTCATGATTTTCCAACTTGAAGAAGATTAAAAACAAAGCAAAATCGGGATTACGCCCAACATATAAAGGCTACATTCACGAATATTGTGCTCAAAATCACCGCATCGCAAAAGTAAACTCGTCTTATGTCGTACGGTTTGGACTTTAAAGTAGTAATTTCAACTATAGGATGATCTAGACTGAACCTATATTCAAGTAATCACTGTAATACATGATAGTTGAAGGAATCATCTCTAACCTACCAGTATAAAAAAAAATATAAACAAATAAAGAATGCCATCTAGTATGAGACTTTATCGCCCGCTTCGCTTCCTCCTCAAAACCGTGAAATGTACCATAGTTTAATGTAGTGCTTGTGCTCTTTTGGGCAATGTTATTGAAACCGGACCGGACATTGAACCGGTAAAATTTTCGGTTCACGGTTCAACTGGTTCAACCGGACTGAATCGAGGTTCAACCGGTATTTTAATTTTTAAATAAATATTTATATATAAATATATACAATACTAAAATAGTCATTCAACAAAATTATGTATTATGATTTCCATAATATTCAAATTAAATAGTTTATCAATTAAAAAAATGTCACTCGCCCATCATTAACTCAGCTTTTTAAATAAGAACCGGGTTCAGACCGGTTTTCCGGTTCTCCGATTTTTTCCGGTTTAACCCGGTTCTTATAAAAACAGTACATTTTCATTAACCGGACCGGACCAGCCTCCGGTTCCCGGTTTTTCCGGTCGAACCGGTCGATCCGGTCCGGTTTTAATAACCTTGCTTTTGGGACACATTCTTCATTGTCTACGTAGGACACAAAACATTGAGCAGCACATGAACCAACATGAGATCAACAAAGTACTGATGCCCAATTTCGCCATCCCTCCACTTCGATTGTCCATAATGAACCCCGTCATTGCATTGATTGTCATAATGCCACGGAAAAGTCAAGTCAAAGTCATCAACCACATCAGACACAAGTCTATCCCGACTAAATTTATCCAAAACCACGCCATTGAAAGCCTCCATCTTGCTAGGATTAAAAGCTAGTTCTCTTGCATACCCGCTAGTAGTGATTGTCGTACGATAAATGATTTGAGGAGGCACTAATCCTCTCTGCTTAATACACTCCAACACTTCTTTCCAAAACGACACTGCATAATCAACTCCCCTAGCAAATCGTCTTATGTTCTTCCAAAATATACCACCGTGTAATCCTGAATTCATCACAATAGTGTCGGGCACTGCCTCCTCCGAGAAGTACTTTTTTAGTAGACTTCTAAATCCTTCGTCCATCAAAGAATTCAACCCTTGGTAGTTCTGTGTTTCGTTCCAATGAGCGTTGAAAATGCTCGTGATTCGAACTGATTGGGATGCATTTTTCGGGTATGAAAATCGTATATCGAATCGCCTAGGACAGACTTGATTTCAGGAAAATCCAACATGAATTTCAGCAAGTTCCGAATCGAATCAACATGATTCGAATCGCCCCAAAAGAAAATCCACCTCTTGTTCAAGCAATTCCAGGCGGAATCAGCTGAAAACAACCTGAATGAACAATGACTAGAGTAAACCCAACCATTACTCTCTATTGAACCTAATGACCCATTACACCATGGACTCCGGCAAGGAAATTCCGGCGGAAGGCACCGGTACCAGCCATCGATACTGATTTCACAGTGATCATTCTTTCCATGCCTAGTCCATCTCCTTGTCCAAATCTCTTTACTAAAGTCAGATTCTCGACAAGTTTGTAACTTTGGCAACTGATAATCAGATTTAAGAACCCTAATTTGAATCCTGCGGAGTTCTTTGTTATACACAAATCTTGTCGTTGAAAACTTGAGGCCTTCAAAATGCCTGAAAAAGTAAAATTACAATGAGATTACAGTATCACCAGTGAAATCAGGATGAACTTGAAGTGAAACTGAGTATGATCCGTTTCGGAAATCGTTGAGTAATGGTCGGGACTTCCATGATTCGCTGGAGAGATCGATTTCGAAGTAATCTCCACCGGGACAGCGAGGATTTTTGGATTCATCCACAGCCTGGAAAATGAATTCATGGATATTTCCAGCAGTGAGCTCAATTGAATCACGACCGTCCAATCTAGGTATTATAATGTCGGCAGTTTTCGAATCTTTGCACGGCTCGCCTCCCGGAGCTAGCCACCGGGAAAGTAGATGTGAAGTAAAATCCAGCTCTAATTCAGTTGATAACCACTCAATATATGTTCTCTGCGATGGAATTTTTCTTGGCGCCAGCGAGAGCAAATATGAAGCAATTCTGAGCAAAAACAGAGACATTGTTGGTATTCACCGACAGCTTCGGCAAGATTCTGTCGGTAAAGTTGTGAGAAGGAACAGTTTTGTTGTTGAGTATATTGTAGCTAGTGGAATTTTGAGGGGTTTGATTCAGTGTTTGGCCCGAATATTCCTGTTTGAATCTCCAAGATTCTATGAAGTCTACTACAGTATTTCCATCTATGCTCCAAATGATAACCATGCCGACAAAAACAAGAACTGAAGAACTGTAAGTAGACGAAACCGCCATTGAAGCAAAGGATTTGATCGGGGTGGCCACGGTGGATTTGTGGATGGTGCAGAAATACTCCTTTTCTCCGGCATACTTATCGAAAATCAAAACAACGCCGGCAACACTAAAAGCAGTTACTCAGTTGACGACAACAAACTACAGAAAACGAATTCCAAGGAGATTTTGTATTGAATTAAAAACCTTCGATTTTCTCGCAAAAATCGATAAAATAATCAAAAGAAGACACCCACTGGAATTCTATGTTTGAATTAGCACTGGGAGTTAACAGTTAGCAGATAAATAAAAGGAGAGAACTCTGTAGTACGTTGCAAAATTGCAGTACGCAAACTATGTTCTTCTTATGAAATTTGAATGCCGATTTACAAAAGATGAGGAGTCTTCTTCAAAATCCAAATTTAAATTATAGAAAAAAACATGCTTTTTTAAGGAAAAATTTTAAATTTCGTTTGTAAAAGATCGAATATTGCCATTTTGGACATGCTTTGTTTGTCGACATGTGTCTTTTATTATTATTATTATTTTATTCTTTTTGAGTTTATCTTTCCTATTAATATGCTACATGTCAAATGATGAATGAAGAGACATTGAAGGGGACACCAATTTGGGGACCACAGATTTTTTTCCCGAATTTTGATTTTGTGGATTCTAGTGTGTTTTTACTTGTTTGTAAAGGTTATGACCAAAGTAAGATTAATGACGGCTTAAAATCATCAATGGTATACGAACTTTACCTTTACTAACATAATGGTGCATGAACTTCAAAACTTGACATTAAGATATACGAAATTATATTTTTACTAACATAATGGTCAAAATTATTATTTTGGTTTCAAAATAACGATGTTACGTTAAATATTTTAAACAATTCAACATTCTAATAATTTAACCTTATTATTTTAAAATTATACGTAATAATTTGAGTAATTTTTGGATATTTTTTTTATTTTTTATGAATTTTTAAAGTTTGTTACCATAATTTAATTAAAAAAATAGTTACACTATTCAAAAAATTACAAAATTTATCACTGATGTGTATTGTATTTTTATTAGTCACCCCGCAAAAATTCAGATAAAAACGAACACAAATACTCATTTTTATGACATGATTTAATATTGAAAATCCTCTTTTTGTAAATTTTTTGAAACCACAGACCCTCTTTTACAAAAAAAAATTCCTCAAACCTCATTTTAAAAATGAGTGAAATCACATGATACTTTTTTAAAGTTTTCTCTTTAATGTATACATTCTTGTTTCATACAAACTATACAATTTTTTGAAATATGAACTATAGATACTGACAAATAATACAGGATCATTATGCTTTGATTACAACAATTATTATCCTCGTTGTACGTTTCCACGTAATGATTTCTTCTAGTAAATTCAAATTGATTGAATCAAACACCTTTATGGGCATGATTTCCGAAAATTGATGAAAAATAATTGAGAAGCTAGAAAAACAAAAAGTATTAAAAAGCAAAATGTTATTGCAATACCATGAAAGAAGGAAATCAGGGGTTTCAACTTGCTAGAATAATGTATGGAACTACTGCCACTATAAGAAGGAAGAGATTGGAAATAGATCGGCACTTTCTTGGGATGACCGTGACTTAAACTATATAGTAATAGTTGCCTTTTGATCTCTTTTTGTTCGAGAAAAAAAAAGCACAAGTTTAGGATATCAATGTGTAACGAGGTTGGACTTTCCTCGCTCGGCACTTAGTCGATCTTAGCTATGGAAGACGCTAAGTAAGCCTTTGAAGTGTGTCGAAGAGTGTAAAACGCACTAGGACGAAGTGAGGTTTAGAGAATAGCAAGAGAGTTTGAATGAACTTGCTTTTTATTACAATGAATAGCTTTTTACATGTATTTGCTTGTGTGTTTACAAAATGAGAGGACTTGGCTATTTATAGGCAACCCAACTCCTCAATGTGTGGCTACAATTTCGTAACTAGAATATTCTTAAAATATTCAAATATCTAGATTTAGTGACGGAATTCTCTAGAATTCCCTTGCACATTTCTGTCACTAGAATATTCCTAACGGAAATATCTAAAAAATCCCTTGCTAAATATCTTGGCAGATTGGGCTAGGCTTTGGCAGACGGGATGCGAGTTTTGGGCTGTCTTGTGGCAGATTCTTGGCAGAATCTCGCATGGGCTGGGCTGCCTGTCTTCAGCCCATACTACGACATACTTTTGGCGAAAATTCTAAGTACTTTGGCGGGTCGTAACACCCTCTCCCACTGAATCTCGTGCCGTCCTCGGCACGTCTTCGCCTTTATATGTAGTCCTTGATCAAATTTTTAAATTGCCAAAGAAGATCTTCGCTCTCCCAACTAGCTTCCTCCTTTGGTTGGCCTTTCCACTTGATCAAGTACTCGGTGTAAGCGGGCACTCCTTTCTTTCTTATTGTTCTTTCGTCAAGGATAGCCTCGGCTTGTTTGTCGAATTCGATTACAACTGCCGTGGGTGCACGGTGTGAGACACTCCTTGATGGATCATCCATGTCGGCATTATACTTTTTGAGCATGCTTACATGCATGACTGGATGAATCTTCAACTTTGGCGGCAACTTTACTCGATATGCCGCTTTGCCAACCCGCTTCTCTATCGCGAAAGGTCCCTCAAACCTTCTCACAAGGCCTTTGTGCACTTTTCGCAGCGACTTGTATTGGAAAGGGAGTAACTTTACCATCACCAAGTCACCTTCTTGAAATTCAACCGGCCTTCGCTTTTTATCAGCCCACTTTTTCATTTTTCACGAGGCTTTCTCTAGACATAGTCGTGTGAGATCCACCTCCTCTTTCCAGTCCTTAGCGAACTTTTAGGCAGCAGGTACGCTACTTGCATCAGCTGCTACAAGTGCTTGCGGTGTATAGGGTTGTTGACCCGTCACGATCTCGAAGGGGCTCTTGCCCGTAGATTCGCTTCGCTGTAAATTATACGAGAATTTGGCAATATCAAGTAGTTTTACCCAATTTCGTTGATGGGCACTCACATAATGTCTTAGATATGTTTCTAAGAGCGCATTAATTCTTTCAGTTTACCCATCACTTTGTGGATGAAAGCTAGTAGAGAAGTTAAGATCCGTACCTAGCAACTTGAACAACTCTCACCAAAACTTTCTAGTAAAGTGAGGGTCTTGATCGCTAACAATGCTTCACAGAATTAACCACAGCTTCACCACGTTCTTGAAGAACAATCCGGCAGCTTCCTCCACCTTGCACTCGGCTGTTGCGGGTATAAAGGTTGCATACTTGTTGAATCGATCAACGACAACCATTATGATTCCATACCCGTTAACTTTTGGTACTCTCACTACGAAGTCCATGGAAATGCTTTCCCAAGGATGTTCAGCAATTGGCAGAGGTTCCAGCAAACCACCCGGTGCCTTATGCTCGCTCTTATCTTGCTGGCATACAAGACAAGTTCGAACATAAGCTTCTACATCATCCTCTATTCGTGGCCAATAATAAGTGTCTTGAAACAGTGCATTAGTTCGTGTCATTCCAGGATGTCCAGCCCACAATGAGTCATGGCATTCCTTTAAGATTTCACGCCTTAAATTCCCCCATTTTGGCACATAAATGCGATGACCAAATTTGTAAAGAATGCTATCCATGAGCCAAAATCTTCGAGTCTTCCCATCCTCGGCTAGCTTTGCTAAGTTGCTTGCCATTGGATCTTCTTTCATTCATTCCTTAATTCTATCAAGGAAGTTAGTTTTTGGTTGACTCGAAGTAATGGCTGCAAGTTCAGCCTTCCTACTTAGTGCATCCGCCACGACATTCGCTTTTCCCAGTTTGTATTCCAAGGAATAATTGAATTCAGCTTAGAAATCTTACCATCTTGCTTGTTTGGGGCTGAGTTTCTTTTGTGTTTTAAAGTAACTTGTTGCCACATTATCGGTTTTGATCACGAACTTGCTCCCAAGAAGATAGTGTCGCCACGTACGAAGGCAATGGATGATTGTTGTCATTTCTTTCTCTTGGACCGTGTATCGCCTCTCGGTGCATTCAGCTTGCGAATTTCGTACGTAATGGGCTTGCCTTCTTGCATTAGAACACCACTGATGGCAAAATTCGAAGCATCCGTTTGTACTTCGAATGGTTTTGAATAATCGGGCAATGTCATAACTAGTTCACTTGATACCACCTTCTTTAATTTGTTGAACGCATCCTCGCATTCTCCGGACCAATGCCATGCTTTGTTTTTCTTGAGTAGTTCCGTTAAAGGGGCAGCAATGGCAGAATATGCCTTGATGAACCATCGATAGTAGTTCACAAGGCCTAAGAATGACCGTAGTTCGGGCACATTTTTGGGTGGTTGCCACTCTTGAATTGCATGCACTTTTGAAGAATCCATGAGTAGCTTCCCATCTTTAATCCTATGCCCAAGAAATTCCACCTCTTCTTGGACGAATGAGCATTTCTCCTTATTTACGTACAACTCATTCTCGTGAAGAACTTGGAAGACATGTTTTAAATGTTGGGCATGTTCGTCTAGTGTGTTGCTATACACCACTATGTCATCCAAGTATACCATCACAAATTTGTCTAAAAATGGGTGGAAGATCTTGTTCATTAGTGTGCAAAACGTTGCAGGAGCATTCGTAAGTCCGAAAGGCATGACAAGGAACTCGAATGCACCATAACGTGTTACACACGTTGTCTTTGGTTCATCGACTTCAGTAATACGAACTTGAAAGTAACCTAAACGAAGGTCAAGCTTAGAAAAGTACCTGGCTTTTCCCAACTGATCAAACAAATCTGCAATGAGAGGGATCAGGTACTTGTTCTTGATGGTGATTTTGTTTAGAGCCCGATAATCAATGCACATGTGGAGGGATCCGTCCTTCTTCTTTTGAAAGAGCACCGGAGCACCAAATGGAGCCTTTGAAGGTTGGATATACCCCACATCATGTAAATCCTTGAGCTGCTTCTTTAGCTCCTCTAATTCGGGAGGAGCCATTCGATAAGGGGCCATGGCTGGAGGTTTTGCACCTGGTTCCAGCACAATCTCGTGGTCAACTTCTCGCCTTGGCGGAAGTTTCTTCGGCAGCTCACTTGGCATCACATCCTTGTATTCGTCGAGAACTGTGAACACGGTCGCCAAATTGAAGGAACGAGGCTCACTGGTTTTAGACCAAGATAGATTTCTAAGGAAACCTAATGTGAAGGAGTCGCCACTTAATTTTAATTTTTACAGGTCAATTAAGAAAACCCTAAAATGTAACCAGAGAAGGGTCCGGGGAACATGTCAAGACTTATGATTTTGGACCAAATGTAATGCAGGGTGAAAAAGAGGTTTTTTAATGATTTGACTTGAGATCCATAATTAATTTACAGATCGACCTACATATCCCATATTGAATAGGGAAATCAAAGTCAATGTAGTTCGAATATGCCTTTTGAAGGTGAAGGAATGCATTATGCATGAATGTATGCTTTTAAAGCCAAGTTGGGTTT
>CAOJBI010501652.1:0-10551 GCA_948277035.1 Euphorbia corollata
ACTCAATTGACTCTAAACTAGACTGCCTCAATTGATGAATTCTGCCTTATAAATATAGAGGATTGAATTTGATGCTTTCCCAATTAGTCTTGGAATAGGATTCTTGCATTTGTTCCCTTTTAGATTTCTTCCTTCTTAGTCTTTTACTTGGAGAGAAATATGATTGAGTTTATCTTTTCCCAAATAGAGATTAAATAGGAAAATAACTCATTTCTTGATAACACTCTTCCAAAGTAGATTTTATCCAAAATAGTGATTCTAGCTTTGACTTTGACTTGCTTCCTTCACCAAAACGCGGAGTTCAACATTTTGGAATTCTTTGTAAGTTGTAAAAATCAACGGGACTTGCTACCGCTACCGGTCCATGCCGGAGATCTCGGTGAAGTACTATTTTTAGCAGAGTAGTCATCTTTTCTCCAAATCGCCTTCTACACCTAACATAATTAAAAACGGTAGTAACAAAGCCCATAAAGACTAAAACATGTCCATAAAGATATAGATTTATGCATAAAAATATGCTGAATTTACAACCTATCACTTGGCAAAGGCATATGTTTTTCGCTCTGTTCGGGTAAGGTTTACCTTTGTTTTTTTTCATTTACATATCTTTTGTTGCCAACCCCTGTCTTCTCTTTCCTATAGAATTTGGCTGATTTTCTCCAGCCTCTTTCCTATAGAATTTGGCTGATTTTCTCCAGCTTATGGATCATGTCCATACCAAAAATAAGGAAGCTCACGTTCTTTTTTTTTAGAGAAATAGCTGCAACATGAAGAGTTGACCAAATTGAAGGCGGTTGTGGGCAAAAATGAAAGAGCTTCTTCAAGTGGCTGATGACCAAAAGAAGGAAGTTGAAGTGTTTGAGGAGCTGAATAAGAAGTTGGAAGAGAGTAAGCCAAGTGCTGCTTTCTTGACTTCCGAGCTTGGGAAACTAAAGCTTTCTTCTTCAACCACGTTTACAAAAGCTGCCAAGATTTAGGAAAGTTTAAAGGTTGACTTTGATGAAATCTAGGGATAAGGTCATCCTTTTAAAGGCTCAATTGGATGAAGCTCTTGCTAGGGCGGTTAAGACCGAAAGGGAAGAGCATAACCTTTTTCTAGCTAGTGAACCATGAGCTTTGAATAATTGCATATTTGCACCCGGTCTAATTACCTTTATGATTTTAAATGCCCATACTTCATACTCAGCCGCATTGTGGATAACTTGAAATGATAACTAGACTGCCTGGTTGATCACAATTTTACCGGGCTGGCCATATGCCGAGCTTCCATCAATGAAAATCTTCCAGGTTTCCTTTTCCAATGCCTTGGCTTTGGTTTTCGGTACCTCTTGAATGAAATTTGATAGTCCTTTCATTGTTGTTCTTGCTTCGAACCGTACATCAAATTCTGACAGTTTAACCGCCCAAATCAAATCGTGTCATCTACTCAGGTTCAGTCTTCTAATCAAAATCATAACAAGCATCTGGCTGATACTAAAGATGTTATTGTAGTTACGAAGGGTACAACAAATATCTCCGGTATGGTGCATCAACAAGATGAAACGAGGGTAGCCCCAAGTGTTAGTCCATCATCAATAAGTAGAGAGTGGGCCGATCGTTTTGCTGAAAGTGACGAGGAAGATGATACCAAATTGCTTGAACAGCAAGTAACAACGAAAATCACTTTGCCAAAACGGTATGGTGATTTTGGCTAAACTTAAATGATCGTAATTATGATGCAATTGAAGAGAATTATTTTCCTTTGCAATCAGTAAAGGTGGTAAGAAGAAAAAGCTAACTCTAGCAACAAGAGAATTTCAGCGTTCACACAAACTACCTGATAAATACACTCCTTAATACGAGTGTTGATTTTTTATTTGTTTCATAACTTTGATCCTCTTAGTTTATTTTGATATTCTTTGTTTTTTTGTTTTAGACTATATTTCTATTTTCTTTGCTTGTTTTTTTTCTTTCTTTAATAATATTTCAGCTCGGATTTTCGGGCTTCAACTTTTAACTAAAAATTCTCAATAAAGAGACAGAGATCTTTGTATATATTCTTATTTGCTACTAGGTAGATTGCAATAAGAAAAAAGAGTAATATTTAGACAATAAATTCTTGAAATAATGATAGATTATCTTGTAATATTTTAATAAAGCAAAAACCCATGCTGAGTTTGATCTACAGCTACCACCAACTATGGACTATTATTAATATTATATCATTATTAAATTAGTTAATACGAATCGAACACTTAATTATTGTTGGCTCATGCAATATCATCAATTGTGATTAATTAGGGGGGAATGATTGTTTTAGATATTTTATAGATTCCTTTTCTCGTATCTTAATTCTTATCACATAACCAGATTTTATAATTATTATATAGGATTTATTGCACGAGCATTTATTCGTTTACTATTCTTCTTTTACTATATATCTTTAAATTAAGTAAATATGTAAGTTTCATTGGTAAAATAGTTGTCATGCAGTGGAAAATACATTGCATGCCACTGACATACATATAATTTATATTCATTAGTAACATTTTAATGGTGTTGAGTGTCAATTGTGTAAGCTGCTATGTATTCCATGTACCCCAATTAAATATTAGCTCTCTCTTTATGTCTCACTTATCAAGATATCATTAGTTTTTATAATAAAAATATCTATATACCTATATATTATTAATGATATAAAAAATATTTAAATTTTTATTTACTTTTTATCATTTATGATAATGTATTTGAGTAGGGTGAAATAAAAAAGGGTTAACTTAACAAACATGCCTTGTGGTTTATTCATTATCAAAACGAGGACTGTGTTATTTTCCCTCTCAAACGGGGGACTGTGGTTTGTAAAGTTATCAAAAAAAGGATTTTTTCATTTACATCGTTAAAAATCTAGGGGTAATATTGAAATTCCAAAATAATTATACTATAAAAGTCACCATAGATTTTTAACGGTGTGAGTTAAAACTCTATTTTGATAACTTTACAAATCACAGTCCTCCGTTTGAAAGAAAAAATAACACAGTCCTCATTTCGATAATGAATGAAACCATATGACATGTTTTTGAAATTAACTGAATAGAAAAAGTTTAAATATTTACACCGAAAGTTGAAAATGATGAATATTAAAAAGAAGTTTGAAAAATGTAAAGAGAACTAGAAAAAGTTGTAAATATTCTTTTATGTTTTAATATTTTTCAGTTTTTGGGGTAAAATTTATAGAAATATCCATCACTTTTCAGATTATAACATATTTTTGTTAATTTTTTTTCTTCTTTACCCTTATTTATTAATTAATTGTAAATGAAAAAATACTTTTAAAAATGCAATAATATTTTCGCTGTCTCATCGTTAGTTATCAAAATTGACGCAGGAAGGGAGTATCTTGGAGTAAGGTATCGGGGCAAGCAACCTTTACACGTGGGCTTGCATTTGGGCCGGTTTTACAAAACTGGGCTGAAGAGTTTAGGTCCAACGTAGGTGTCAAAATTCACATTGCAACTTCTCAGTGTTGAACTGTAGTTCCATTCCATTCAACACTAAAAATGGTGGAAAGGTTCTTTCTTGGCGGTCAAAACGGCAATACCCGCCAAAAATCCGACCCTATTATACTACTTTCTGGTCCTCCTTCTTGGTCAGTTATATTCTCACCACTTCATCATTTTTCTCTCTTTCTTCTTTTCCGAAGATTGATTTGCTATTAGGATAAATTTGCAGCGGGAAAACGTCTTTACTCTTCCAGTTCGCCTTCAATGCCGCCGTTACCGAAGCCAGTGACGATCCTACTGTTGTTTTCATTTGCAATCGCCGTAGGCTAGAGTCAAAACCCCCTTTTCTCTCTCAGGTACGCTTCTCTCTGCTATATGTTTTTGTTGTTTCACTCGTCTACTCAACTTAATCGTGTTCCTTCGATTTTGTTTTTAGGGAATTGACCCATCTTCTGATTCCCTTCATCGCATACAAATGAAGTAAAGATCTATGTTCAGCTGTTGTTCAATTCCTTTTTCGGTATTGTCTTTATTTTGTTTTGGTGATGAAGGTATGTTGATGATGATGATGGGATCAAGAAGTACTTTGCTGCATTCCACTTGTTTGATAAATTTCCTCTTGCTGTGGTTATTGATGATTTTGCTGATTTTTTTAACGATAGGTAATGTCTTTTTCTTGTTTCTTTTTTTAGCCACGTTTTGTTTGTTCTATATGTGATTTTGTTTTCGGGTAAAAGCCTTAACTGTAACCCGCACCCCCTCTTTGTACAAAATGTTTGTCTTTGTTACGTGTGCTATTGCATTGGATTTTGAAAGAAAATTACAGCCATCTAAACCCAAATAGAAGGAAAAACGTGCTTGTGCTAGAATAAATGTAACTGAAGTCATGGTCATACCACAAAGAACATGGTGTACGAAAAATCCTTATCACAAGTTTAGTTAGTCCACATACGTTTTTCGTCTATTTTGGTGTATGTTTCAAAATATAGGATAGGGTCAAAACTCAAAAGTGAAAGTTTTGTTTTAGCTATGGGTAAATGTTTCAAAATCGTAGGACATAGGATGAAGACAAACATTTTGTATAACATAGGAGGCAAATTGATGTTTAAGCCGATTTTCCAGATCTTAAAATGAATCCTAATTCAACCTTGAAAAGTTTTCTCAGGAGCTGTCAAGAGAGATATGGGAATCCTCGTGGAAGAGACATAGCCATGGTTAGGACTCTGTCTCTGTGTCGCAATGCATTAAAGCATGCCAAGTGAGTGTAATCACCTGAAATCCACTTCTGTTTTCAGTTCTATTCTTTAATTGGCTGCTATGTCCATAGTGAGAAGGGTCAATGCAAGCTTTTGCTTTCTGATACCCACTATGGAGATTCTCCAAGGTTGCTCTTCATCTATAAAAGATGGGTTTCAGCCATTTTCACCATCAAAGGTCTGCACCCAGTAATCTTTATTTGCGCTTTCTTTCTATGTATCGTCAGGTGTTCGATACCTGATTCGGTTCAATTTTTGAAGGTCATGATGGCAAAGGGTCATTTCTCTTAAGCGGGAATAGAAATTCTGAAAAGACAAGAACCGCAAGGTACTCTATAGCTCTTCAATATCTGCTTTTTGAGGGAATCATAGAGGACAACACGAATAATGCATAATGTTACGGTTCCCAACTATGTAACAGTACTAACCTCTTGTCAATGTAAGACAAGTTTATATCATTCACAGGTGAATCGACTCGATATATTTTATTTTGTTTTAAGTCTCGGCATAGTTAAATCACTCATATATAGCATCCACGGTTACATATATGATGATATATCCAGTAAGGAGAAAAGTACAGAATTTTTCAGGCTTGGATAACGAAAGTACAAACTCAACTATACATTCCACAGCAAAAATTACACCAGAATCTTCATATTCACAACAAAACTTGTTGTTTGGATTGGATAATCAGGTAGTACGAAACCCAGGCTCACAAAACTCTCCTCCAAGGTCATCACAAGCTTCTTCTAGGAACACCCTGTTACAAAATCATAGATAATCATTGATAATCTTTCTTTCCCTAAACAGATTGAATAACATGGCTAGGATAAGAGTTAAGGATGTTATTACGTCTTAGAACTGGCATACTCTAAGTATTCTCTGTCTATCTGTTCAGTTGGGGAACTGGTTATAGTGGATTTAGGCTGGGGTTTGAGCTTAGCTTCAGGATACATCTCAACATCACATGCCTCTCCTCCTGTGGTTTCACACGCCTCAGCTGGAAAAACACTGCACATACCATATATAAATGTCTTTTAAACTTTGGATTAAAAAAAGAATCAATTTGAACTGGACTTACGAGGTGATGGAGCTGTAATCAACGGCTGAAATGTCCAAGGTGTCGTCTGGTTTAGCTCTGATTGATGAAAATCTACGAGTGTGCAATGTTGTGAGTGAAGCCCCAGTCCTTGGCACGGACATGGGTTTTGAAGTTATAGTAGTAAGAGGTGGTAAGGGAAGATGGCCAGTTGCCTGCATTTTGTTCCAATTTGACTCTGGACTGAAGAAGGAGAAGGATTTATAACTAGTATGTTGGTAATTTTGTAGGGCACTGGTTTAAAACGGATAAGGTTTCAAGATATTTTTTAGCTTCATCAATGGATAAGGTTTTGACGTTTTTGTCTCTTGTT
Source organism: Euphorbia corollata (assembly GCA_948277035.1). NCBI lineage: Eukaryota > Viridiplantae > Streptophyta > Magnoliopsida > Malpighiales > Euphorbiaceae > Euphorbia > Euphorbia corollata. Next base: position 6,148 of record CAOJBI010501652.1, read on the forward strand.
GATTCACATTGTCCATTACCTTTGATATTTGAATCCTGTCACAAACTTTTGGACTTTATTTTCATTTATGCTTTTAAATACCGCTGTTTTCTTGACACCGCAATAAATCCATTTTCGACTACACTAATTGGAAATTCCATTCTCAGTTACATATTAATACTAGAAATTGAATTTTCGACACACAAACTTATGCTTATTAATGCGGCCAAGAATAACTTGTAATTCCATGTGAATACTATTTTAAGCCCAAATTGGGATCCATCATTCTGATTTTGTTTTTTGATACAAGTTTTAACAGACAATTATGAAATTATTCTAAAATCGAGGGCATGGCAATCAATCTTATCTTATTACTGGAAAAATGTTTGGATGTGTAAATTGGTTGATATAATGTCACTATCACTATCATTTTCCCATCCCCCAATGATATCAACCAAATTATTTACCAGATTTTAGCTTAATTCAAAAAAATCTGTATTTGTTTTGGCTTCGATTATTAATCATAGCATAGCACACATAAAAGATTATAGAAAAGCTCAAAACAGGCTCGTAATTAGTTTGTTTGCGAAATACTGATGATGAAGCTCTTGATTTTGTAAATTGACGTATTAAATTATCATTTAACTTAACACATCGCTATCAGATCATTTGGAGCTTATTAATTTTGTACAGTTTTAAACAAAGGTATTTAGTAATGTGGTATTCTTTAATTTCATAAGTGTAGATATTCCGTTTATCTTCAACTCAATTTTAATTCAGTTTCAACTAGTTCAACGTAGTTATAAACTATATCGAATTTAGTTCAGGTGAACGGTTGGTTATAAAATGCGAAATGGATTTACATGATTCAAACAACAAAACGTGCAAAACATGATACGCTTCAGGCAACGGACGAATGATTCAACAACCATAACTTAGTAAATTTGGCATATTATATTCTAATATGTCTAACTATAAGAAGAATGCTTTATGGATATATAATTTAGTCCTCAACCTCTAGATCGCTACTAGACGTGTGAAATCGCCTAAGTTTTTTACTAGAATGGAGGCAGTGTAGACTTGACAAGTACAAGCCCGTTCATGTGCAACATAGGCTTGAACATTACTTGTAGGATAAAGTTTGAAAAATATTACGAGGTTTCATTTATTTGTAAAACAGGGTTTGAGGAATTTATCTTTACAAAATAGAGGATTCTCAATATTAAATTATGTCATCAAAATGAATAATCTTGTTCGTTTTTGTATGAATTTTTGTGAAATGGTTAATAAAAAAATAATATAAATTAGTGGTAAAATTTGTAATTTTTTTAATACTGCAAATATTTTTTTAATTAAATTATGATATCAAACTTTAAAAAATCATAAAAAATAAATTTCGAAAAGTACATCTAACATATAATTTCTAAATAATAAGGTTAAATTATTAAAATGTTGAATTGCTTAATATATTCAATGTAAATCACTATTCTGAAACCACATATTCATTTTGTAAATTTTTTGAAATCACAGACCCCTTCTACAAAAAAATACAAAGAAACAAATTTCTCAGACCATGTTTTGTAAATGGGTGGAACCATATGGTATTTTTTTAAAAGTTTATCATTATCTTTTTTACTAACATAAGAGCGAAACTGCTTAAACTTGAAGTTCTTATGGACCAAACTTGATTTTTGAATATATATCTAATTAATATAAAATTCGATCTAGCGAATAATAATGTTATTTGTTATATTTAATAGATATTATGGCTTTCATATTTAGCACATTGTGCTTTTTTAAACTACAATAAATTTTGGGGTTAGATTGTTTGTTAGGCAAGCGTAATTGCCAATCTAGTTGGGAATTCCGCAGCCCGAATTATCATCCTTTTTCAGTTAAATAAAAAAAACTAAGCTACAATAAATCGTACATATTTAAGATAGTAAAGAATGCACTTACATGTAAGATTTAAATGGTATAAAATTTATCATTTTATTTTTTTTCATCCAAAAGTTTTAATAGAAAATAAAACATTTGTAAACCATAGTTGGATTTGATAATGGCGTCGTAAAAGGTCGATGTATTAAAGTGCAAGTCATACCAAATTTCAGTTGTCATTTTTATTTTTTAACATCCAATTCCGACGAAACCCAATCAGTACATGCCCAATGTTAGTCAATAGTGAAATAAATGAAAATGTAAATTTTTTATAAGGAAAATTGTGGGATAATTATTCTCACCCGGATATGATAAGGCCAAAGGTCTTTTAAAAGATGCTTTATTCTCGAACTCTCGGCTTTTGGAGCACCAATTTAAACCGTACTAATGCTACAAAGCCTAGACAATCACGCATTCTTTTTTGCCCTGAAATGGCCCATCTAAAAAGAAGAGATATGCATGTGACTTTACAAGTTAAAAGGGATTGTAAATTCGGAAAAAAAGTTGTCAAAAGTATAGACACTCAACCAAAAATAACCCCACCATTTTCAGTTTTAAAACACAATAATACCCTGTCCCATTCATATCTTCCTCCTTCCAAACTTGGATTCATGGAGCTCCAGTGACATTAGTCTCCATTCACGTTACATGTAAATTCAATGTTTCCTGTCTTCCATGAGTATAGTTTCATGTTTCTTGTATTTCACACGAATATATCAGCCCTGAGATACCGCATTAGTCTCCATTGTATGAATACAAACCGAGTCATCCTGATTTTAAATGAAGCATATTTTAGCCTTCGAGAATCAGCCATAGATGTAAATCTCGTGTTTCAAAACCGAACTCAAGTTACATGGTTACAGAATTAGACATGAACACGAAAACTTACATTTCATTTCGGACAACACTAAACAATGAGGCCACAGCTGCATATATGCACAAATGAATGCATAAACAAAATCCGAAATCCAAATTCTGCAAATATAGTTACAATAATAATTAAGGCTAAAAGCTGTGCAACTGGGATAACATGAGAACAAGCTCATCACTCGAAGGTCTATCTTGTGGCAAATCAGATAAGCATACAACAGCAATTCTAACCGCCATTAGCATCTCATCTTCCTCTACCTGTTCCCCGAGAATACTCTTGTCTAATGCTTCCCTTGCCTCCCCTGCTTGCTGTAAATGTCGAAGCCAACGCCCTAAACTACCTGTTTCCCCGAAGAATGGATCGGTTGGGTCTCTCCCAGTTAGTAAAACACCCAATATCATCCCAAAGCTGAAGATGTCACTTTTATCTGTATACCTAGTCACAACAAATCCCCTTTATTATTACAGCATATTGAATCTGAATTTAGAAAGCAGTCACAATGTTCTGAGTAACTAAAACTGATATGTTTTCCAGGGTTCTTGAACGAATTTCTAACTTGGCAAGGGGCAATCATGTTCTTCAAGCAAATCTAATGTTGATAAGGGGGGAATATTTACTACTTTAACCAAGCAAGCAAGGATCACAGGTTTTCAAAGTTCAATACGAATCGTGTGATTACAAGAACTACAGTTCAGCAACGAGAAAATACAGTTACCTGCAATCTTGGAAACACTCAGGAGCACGGTAACCAGACGAGTTTCGGTCCAAATTAGGCAAAATCTTCGCCAAACCAGAATCACCCAGCTTGGGTTCAAACTCAGCATCCAACATCACATTTGTTGGCTTCAGATTACAATGCAAAATCTGAGGGATGCATTCAAAGTGAAGATATCTCAGCCCCTTAACAACCCCAACTGCAATTCGAAGCCGAATTTCCCATCCAAGCTGCAATTGATTTTCCCTCACTCTATTCATCGCATCTTCAAGGCTTCCAGTTGGAAAATAATCATACACTAAAGAGAATTTATTAGATTCTCTAACATAAGCCCTTAAACTCATCAAATTCCTGTGTCTTAAACTTGCTAACCTCTCCAAATCCTGCTGTATTTTTCGATTGGCCGACTTGTTCTGCCTTTCTGGTGAATCAGTCTCAAATGGTTCGAGCTGCTTGACAGCAATTGTTAGCCCGTTATCAAGGACTGTTCTGCAGTACTTCCCGTTTGAGCTCAAACCCAGAATCTGGTTTTCCTTTGAGAGGGCCAATTGAAGGGTTTTAGGAGCAATTTTTGGGGAAAATACAACAGGGCCTTTGAGGATTGGAGTTCTGTTCATATAACGAAACAAGCAACGAACCACATAAGCACATACAACTGCACCTGCTAATCCAGTTAAAACCCCTAAACCGATGCTGAGAAGGATCCTTTCAACTCCATTTTTGAACTGAGATGGCCTAGGAGGGGAAGGGGATTTTGCAGACAGATGCCTTGTTATTCTATTTCTGTTTTCATGGCACTCAACACAACTCAAACAACAGTAGAAATTCAGCACCAAAATCAAAATAGAAACTTTGCTTGTAAAGTGGGAACTGTATCTTCTTCTTCTTCTTCTTCTTTTCT
>CAOJBI010501714.1:0-12078 GCA_948277035.1 Euphorbia corollata
GCATGAATGTAAAGAATGTTCCTTAGGAACTGAGATGAAGAGAAAGTAGATGAAAAGGAAGAAAGAACCTTACCTTGTTCGCCTTGAGTCCACTTCTTAAATCCAAAGTTCAATTTTAAGTTAAAGTTGAATTTAATCGGGCAACACTTTGTTATAAATTAAAAGACTCGAAAGGGTGTGACAGAAAGCTTCGAAAAGATCGAATAAAGGACTTGGGAGGGAGAAAGCTGATTCACCGATCAGTCAGGGACCCCGAAAACTGAGCTGGAGAAGCCATATTTATAGACAGAAAATTAGGGTTAGGGACAGAAACGGAAATCTGCGCTGCAGCGCCGGATTGGTGCTGTAGCGCCAACCTGGCGCTGCGGTGCCAGCGGCACTGGATAGGAACGGCTTATTTCGATGCAGTTTTTCGCGATTTCTGGAAGTTTCAGACCTCCGATTGAAATTCCGGGACTACCTCCACGATCCTCGTTCCGTCACGGTCGTTTAGAGTGGTATATTGATATACTTTCAGAGTCTTTTACCCGAGCTGATTCGGCTGACGCTCGTTCGGTGCGATTCTTCGCGTTTTCGACTTTCTGAATTTCAACTGTTCAGATTTTTGTGAACGAGTAGAGTTTTCTGAGTCGAAATGGTCCAACGGTCAACGTTAGACGCTTATGCCTCTATCCCCACCCTATCCGAGCCTAATTCGGCCGTTTAGGCTTCCGAATTTGCGTTTTAATTATTTTTAGGGGCTGAAATGCAATTTCTTCGACTCAATTTCTGAGCTGAAAAATCGAGTATTCACAACACCCCTAGTGCCTTCGCAGGCAAAGGAGATAAAGTCCAGAAACACAGTGTGTAATCAGGGTGGAAAGATGCACATGCTATGCAAAAAAAAGTTTTATTTTTGTTTTAAAATAAACTTTTGGAACATGGAATATCTTGAATCACCTGTGATTTCATTATTTTGCCTGTAACCAAAATGAATTTTATAAAAGTGAGATTTTTATAAAAAAAAACTACTTTTCTCCCCAGCAGAGTCGCCACTGTGAGCAGGCAGGGGTGCGGACGCGAGCGCGAGGGCCGGCAAAACGAGGCTCGGCGCCATCTCGCGGAGGCGTGTCGTTTCGATTAATTGCCTGATCTTGAGATCGTGCACGCGATCATGTGATAAAACATTTGGTTTGTAGAAAACCGATCTTGCAATCTCGTGGTAAAAATATTCTGTGATAAATTTCCACTGAAAATGTCTCCTGGGTAGTTATGCGAGAAGACAACATCACAGATTTTGGTTTGAAGTAAAAACAAGGTTTAAAACTTCATTTAAAAACTCATAGTCACCACCTGGTTCAGCTCGACCAGGAAATTATGGTATAAAAATTCGTTTTTGTAAATTTAAATACCGAGTGAGAGATTCTGGGCAAGGGCAAAATAGTTACTTTTCGCAATTTGATTCAAGATATAAAATATTCCATGAATTTATTTCAAAATGAGAAAATATTCCTAAGTCCGGTTTTATTTTTGAAAAAAAATAAAACAATAGAGATATATCACAATAAATTCCCTGCACAACAGTTCATATATGTCAGCGGGTTAGTTGCAGTAATTAAATGTTAGTTGTTAGTAAGTGCTTCCCCAGGGTTTGGGAATTTTGGCTTTTAATATTACATGGCTTAGTCACAAATTACATTTGTTTGCGATAAATAAACCACCACGAATTGTAGCTAGTCCGCTAGCAGATTATGGTGAATAGATTAAAACCACCACATCATGGTGAATAGATCAAAACCACCACATTATGGTGAATATTGCAAGTAAAACCACCAAGTTATGGTGAATTGTAAACCACCACATTATGGTGAATTATGCAGGTAAGTAAAACCACCACGTTATGGTGAATTGTAAACCACCACATTATGGTGAATTATGCAGATAAGTAAATACTGAAAAGTAAATGATTTTAAAGTAAATACTGAAAATTAAATGAGTTAGGTCAATTATGTGGCATTTTCCCACTTTCGTTAGGAATTTTAGCACAGTTAATTTATTGCATCAAGTCAGGTTGATTTAAATGGTGTTTTCCCATTTTCGTTATGAATTTAACCGTGATTAATTACTATGTTAAGTTAGGTTAGCTGGGTTAAGGATCCTCCATTTATAATGGGGAAAATATATACATAGATGTATATAAAATTTAAACAACTTAAATCATCACAAAATGGGATAAACACCCCATAATATGGTAAAATAGCAAATATTAATGATAAATATATATTATATATATTAATAATATATATATATATATATATATATATATATATATATATATAAATAAGTGTATATATATGAATAAGTATATATATATATATAAGTAAACAGAGGTATATAACAAGTAAATATATAAATATATATAAACAAGTAATTAATGAGATTAACTAATTAGGGTTTACCCTCAACGTACCTTTTCTGGAGTCCAGGATGGTCTAAGAGCCGGCTTGGAACCGATCGTGACAGAATTGATGTTGAGGATGATTTTTCCGATGTTGCGGAAGAGAAAACCTTGAGAAATCGGGATAGAAATTCGAACCCTAAAAGCTTACAGGTGCTACGGTGAAAACCTTTGAAAAGTTGACAAAAATTAACCCGAAAAGTCATAACCGAAAGAGTAACTTGATTTAGAAATCAAACCCGAGTTTAAAAACTTAAGTCCTATTGAAAACTTAGTTAAAAACGAGTAGAAATCGACGAAATATCAATTAAAACATTTTGTTATTTTTTTTATAAAAAAATTTCGTCCCCCTTTGTTGTGAGTTGGTGGGCAATTTATAGCCCACCAACTGAGTAACTGGTCGAGCGACCAGTTACTCCATAGTGAGTAACTAGTCGCTCGACCAGTTACTAAGTGGAGTGTGACATCACTCCACTCAGCAAGTGGTCGATGACACGCGTGCATGCGACGCGTTTTTCTGGGTCTTTTCGACTGATTTCGATCCAACTTTCCGGGCTCTGATTCGGCCTAAATTGGTCAACCCGGAATTTTTTTGTGTTTGCAAATAGTGATTTCCGTGATTCGGTGCTTTATGAATAGTGATTTTCCGAAATTTTGATTTCTATGCACGATTCGGCTCCATTTAGTCTCTCGAAACCCTGAAACTGAAATAGGCATTGTGTCCTCATTGAGTGTTGACGGACCGTGCTAACACAACCATTCCAATATTATGTAAACCACTAGCCTAAATTGCATTCACAAATCCAAGGATTGGGTTTAAATTGATTGGAGCACCACCTATCTTTTCCTAGTTTGATAGAAGGTCATTAAAGTCTCCAAACATACACTAGGGCAAATCACTTCTATCTGCAAGCTGTTGAATCAGATTCTAGGAATCTTTTCTTCTACTACTCTGAGGAAAACTATAAAATCCTGTTAATCTCCACTTTGTAAAATTCTCCATCGTAATACTCACATCAATGAAGTTTCTTCTATAACCCAAAAGCTGCACCATATCTCCTTTTTTCCACAACATAACCAAACCCCATCCATGATTCACATGAGAAACATAAAACAGTTCTTCGAAATCTTTCTTCACCTTTATCCCTTTCACAACACCTCTGTCAATCTTTACTTCCATCAAAAACACCAAAATGAGCATGTACGAGGAAATCAATTACTCCAGCTCCTGAACTGCTCGCAGATTACCCAAACCATGGTAGTTCCAACTAAAGAGTTTCAGGCCTTTGGCTGATTCAGTTCACCGAATCAGCCAAAATAGAATTACTTGAATTACCATAATCCTTCATGTGTGAAACAAAAACCGATATCTCTTTACCAGGAATAACTTCTCCTCTTTGTCTCTTCCCTTCAGTTAATTTAACATCTACCTGCATATTTTCCTTCCCTAAACTAACTTCAACACTACTACTCTACCTTCTCAATTTTCACATAGCTTCCCCCTTTTAACTCCATCCTAGGATGAATTGCAAGAGGATTACCATTAGGATCTTGCAGGTACTGGTCCTCTTTCATTAGCATATGTCTACCAGGATTAACTCGAACTGACTGATCATATAATCTAGAAATGTTCTCTCGAATATATGTTAGTGGGAAATAAGATTATGTATGCTCCAATAGTCCACATATCAGACAAAAACTTCCCTACCACCTCACACATTTGGGCTGATACAAAACCTCTCGGAACACCAATTACACGAACCCATAACGGTGTCGATGCTATTTCCACTGTTAAAGGGTCCTCTTTCTCCCCCAGCTCCTTCAACACTATCAATTTATTTTTGAAAGTCTATGGTGCTCCCTTCCAAATCCTCATAAAATCCGTATAATGGAAGAATTTTATGATAAACCTACTTCTCCTAATTTTCTCAATACTAACCCCTAATATAGGCACCCAAAGTTTAGATAGTGTTCTCTGAAAATAAACCTCCTCTACATCCTTTTCACCCATAACTATAGCAACATAAATGAAGAAAATGACCTTTTTTCCAGATTCATCCCTCTCCTCTAACTCGATCTGTCCTTCCTCTAAGTTATCCAACAATAGCTTATCATATTCCTTTTGAAGTTCATCAGTCGTATCGCTATTCATCATTGTAGAGATCAGAGACAGAATACAACCAAACCAAAAAGATCCAAGCGGCTAAACAAAAGAAATCTCAAACCCAACTTTCGCACTCTCAAGGTCGTAGCCCAGACTAAAATTAAATTGTATTCATTCATACATTCACTTTAAATTTAATATTTAAAATTCATTATTACATTCTTTACCAGCAGTAATAGTTCATATAATTACATTACCTTGGTTAATCTGTCCTTCAAAACTAATAAAATAGCCACTAATAGCATCCAAAATATGGCCATAGTTTGCTTAACTAAATTTGTATTCCTGCTACTAAGGAACAAATCTGGAAACCATGTCTAAAGCCTAATGGTTCCATGTATCAACTTAGTTAGCAAAAGAATAAAAAAAATGTACATTTTTGTAACTTTCAGCACCCAAAAGTTAAGTCAATCTAACAAAAATGATGTATGTTTCTCCTACTTTCAGCACCTAAAAGTACCCTGCAAGCATAAAGTATATGGATTAAACACTTCACTAAACTGTAATTATACTAATAGCTTAATTATAAACTCACATTTGTTCAGAAAATTACCTAAAAGCTTTAATCAGAATCCAAATCCTCAACTTCACCTTCATCACTTTCACTTTGAGAGGCCTCATCTAAATTGTCATCTATAAATAATAAAAGATTCAGCATTATGAATTGTTAAAAGACAAAAGTTTTAACATGATAGGGAAAACTAAATAGTTGATGAGAGATTAATATTTTACCTGTAGCTTTAATCCAATCTCGAATACAAACAACATCTTGTATTATTTTTTACTTCAATGAGCTTTGAGTACTAGTGATAATTTTATCACCAATACTAAATGCAGATTTTGATTCAACAATACTAACAGGAATGACAAGAATATTACAAGCTAGCCTAGCCAATCCCGGGTATCTCGTAGAACTTTTGTTCCAAAAATCCAAAACATTTATTTCTTCATTCAAATCTAGAATTAGTTCACCCAAATAAATGGACACTTGTGACTACTCTATGGAAGAAGATGCATCATACAAAAAATTTGAATACTCACTAAAAGGATCATCAACCTTCCCACAATCATAATTCACCACAGAGGGAGTTTGACAATTAGAAGCTATAGGACCTCAAAATCTTTGAATAAACTATGAAATCTATCAACAATTTTTTGGACATAATAAGAATTCATATCTTTCCCATAAATCTTAACATAGCAAAACAACAATTAAATTTCTTTACATCGAGGATCTAACAATGTAGCACAACTCAATACTTCATTATAGTCACTTCAATACTTATCAAATTTGGGACGCATAAAAGTCATAGTGGAACTCAAAACATTATTTTCATCATTACCCACTTCATTCAGAGTTTTCTCAATCATCCAAACACCCTTAAAATACAGATTTGAAGTTGGTGGTTTCACAGCAGAAAACATAGTTGTTACATCATAAAACACTTTCAAGAATTTGTGAATAACCCTAACATTACAACATTCACAAGTTGACAGCCCATAAGAACCTACTATACAATTAATCCCACCAAAATAAACCAATTCATCTTTGCAGTGAAGCATATTATCAAGCATCATATAAGTGGAATTTCATCTAACAAGCATATTAAGTTTGAATTTCCTAGTAATTTGCAATTGAAAATCATTTTTCGCAATATGAAAAAACTTTTTAGCTCGCTTAGAGGATATATAAATGCATTTAATCATCTTACGAATTCTGTCAAGAGGACCCTTAATGATTTCCAAACCAGCTTACATGATAAGATTCAAAATATGCACACAACAACGCACTTGAAAAAATCACCATTTGACATGAAAGACTTTCATGCATTTAGACGAACCTTAAGGATATTATACGATCAATACACCATTGAGATAAGCACAAAAACATCTCATTAACAATGTTAATACCATCAGACGAAGGTGTCAAAGCTTGAAAACGAATAATATATTTATGCAACTTCCAATTAGTATCAACAAAATGATAAGTGATGTATATATACTCTTACCTAGTATATCCATTTCTCCAATTGTTAGTTGTTAAGCATACATGACTTTTTGCATTTGATAATAGGTCTTTTACCCTCAGCATTTCACTAGCATACATAGTAAGCAATTCTCTCTTGAGAGTGTGTCTACTAAATGAATTAAACTGAGGATTAGCTTTAAACATCATATACCGAAATCCCTTTAGTTTATTGCCTCCAATTACAAACAATATAATACATCGATACAATTCATCATTACTAAACTTATAACACTTTAAGGAACAGGTAACATTACCAGTCATGCCATGATCATCGGATTTCATTAAAAAAATTGATATTTCTTGATTCACTCTTCTTGGACATATGTCACAATGATGCTTCAAGTGTGAATTATCATTTTTGGATGTTCCAATGAAGAAATCCTTGAAATACACACATTCAGCATTTAATTTAATTTCTACGACAACCTTAGTAAAATGCTCCCACATTTGTGACCTCTTTTTTTGGACGTTTTCAAGCACTTTAGTATTCATTAAAACCATCATCCATTGCCTCATGAATATGCAAAACACCAACACTTGCACTTTTAGGAGCATCAACATTGTGAGCATTAGGAGCAGCAACACTTTGAGCATTTGAAGCATTAATATTTTGAGCATTTGAAGCAACAAGGGATGTCTTACTTGGAATGGCATCATGAATCGATTGAACCAAACTGGCATCCATCTTCAATAATGAAAAAGGTTAATTAGAAGGAGAATAATGAAAACTATAGAATCACATTCATCAATTTGGATTAAAAATTTTGGTCAAGAACTTTGCCTGAATTAATTAAATATAGTAAAAGAGACAGATAATTCACAAGATATAAACTTTTGGAAACTAAAATAAAAGTAAATCGTCTATACATGATTAGTTTGTATACATACCCAACCAACCAACTTTTTCCAAACATGCTCTAAGTGTACTAATATCCTCACTCCCTCTTTTTGTCCACAAAATTATCCAATTGGTTATATACTTAATACATAACTACTTTACTACCTCTCTGTACTTTACTTAATTTGGTTAAATTTCATTATTTTTCTTTTTTCTTTTTTACTTTAACCCTTCAACATTCTCATGCATTAATCTTATTATAAAAATTATATAACTTTTCATCATCTGTCCAGTATTTCCATGATATTTATGTGAATGATTTCTTGATTAATTATTCAAATTTACCGATGATTGCATAAATCTTATATTTTTTGAACAATTCACAACTTAAAACCCCTAACATTTGAAGTAATAAGATCAGCATAAATAAAATCTCATTTTTTCTTATAAAATATCAAACAGATGGAATTTCCATAAACACAAATCAGCAATAATCAAAGATCTGTCAGCTAGGCTACGTGATTAGGATAAACTTTCAATATTATACTGAGTTCATAAAAGCAACAATTAGTAAATATATGCAAAAGAACAATGTATATGAAGAGAAACAATGAAAAAACTTACTTGTGGCCTATTATCGAGTTTTAACTGATGTGCATTATTTTTTTAATAGTGGCGGCCACAAGATGAGAGAAAGTGATAGGGTTTGAGATGTGAATTTATGTTAGGTAGGATTGAGAAAATGCTTTTATATTGGACTCATCACACTAGTTAATCAGCTCATAATCCCATCAACCCAATAGCCTAATAAAATATAAAAAATGTTTAATATGATTATTATATCGATCCGGGCTCAGGTATTTATATAAATACCAAACCTAGCTAGTCCATAAAATTTTGGATTTAGTGGTTTGGGTTTGGGTCGGGCTTTATAAAAATATGTGTATGCAAACCCAACCCATTTGAGTGGGCTTGGATCGGGTTGGGCAGGTACCCTAGCCCCGTGAACAGGTCTATTTATAAGCATGTTGAAAATGAATGATATTAAACTAAACTAAACTAAATAGAATGTAAGTTGAAAAGAATGGTGCCTTAATAATCCTTAAACTATTAAAGTTTAAAGATCAAAATTTAAAAAGTTCCAACAGCAACAAGACACTCTTTCATTAGAAAAAATAATTATAAATGAATTAGAAGTTATTTGTGACAGATTTGTTAATGAAATAATTGATTACAAGTCATTATAAATGAAAAAAACTTGACAATGCATAAACTGGTAGGAATTTGATAGGAATCTAACGGTAAAACAAAAATAAAACAAACAAATCAGCATCATTATTAAAAATCTAAAAATAAATTAAAACAAACATAAACAAAACATATATAACCATGAAAATTTCAATCTACCAGCATCCTCCTAGCAGCTTACCAGATATTTAGAAAATTAACGAAAGCATAAAAATCAAATTTGAAAACTAAATCCAATAGCAACAAAGCACTCTTTCATTAAAAAAAACAATTAAAAATGAATTAGAACTAATCTTAAACAAATTTGTTGATAAAAATATTTGATTACAAGACAGTATAAATGAAAAAACTTGGTAGTGCACAAACTGGTAGGAAGATGGTAGGAACCTGGTAATAGAAAAAATATGCAAGAATCAAAATATCAAGCTAAATAAAAAATACAAATTTAATAAAAAAAAACACATCAATCATGTATAAGTTAATGTGTAAACTTCAAAAACATATCTTGTGGTTTGACCGTTTTGCAAAACGATCCTTATGAAATTTTATTTTTCAAATGGGTGCATGTGGTTTCAAAAGTTGACAAAAAGAGAATTTTCAAATTTTAATTACGTCATAAAAGTAGGTAAACTTGTTCATTTTGAACTGAAATTTTACTATTTAGTTAATAAAAATACAATACACTTTAATAATAAATTTTAGAATTTTCCGACAAGTACAACTATTTTTTTTAATTTAAAACTTTTAAGAAATCATAATAAAATGATGAATTACTGAAAATTACTCAAAATTTGATATATAATTCTTATATAATATGATTAAATTATAGGATTGTTGAATTTATTGAAATACCTTATGTAACACTATTATTTTTAATGAAAAAATAAATTTTGTCATCTTTTTGTCAACTTTTGAAACCACAAGCACCCATTTGGAAATAAAAAATTCCACAATGATTTTTTTACAAAATGACCAAACCACAAGGCATGTTTTTAAAGTTTACCCTAAGTTAATTGAAATACAAACAATAAGAACAAAATCAATTTAACAATAAATTTTTTTTATCAAAATAGCAACAAATACAACTTAGTACCAGCATTCTACTAGCATGCTACCATATTGCTACCAAATATGCATAAACAATTACTACTAAATACTAGAATTTTACTAGATTGCTACTAGATGTGTAGAAATAATTACTAATAAATACTAGCATGCTACCAAATGTGTAGAGACAATTGCTGCTAAATACTAGTATGCTGCTAAATACTAGCATGGTGCTAAATGCTAGCATGCTACTAGATACTAAATACTAGCATGCTTTTAGATTGCTACCAGATTTGCAGAGATAATTACTATTAAATACTAGCATGCTATCAAATATAAAGAGAAAATCACTGCTAAATGCTAGCATGCTATCAGTTTGCTACCAGATGTTCAGAGACCATCACTGCTAAATACTAGCATGCTATCAATTTGCTACCATATGTTCATAAAGAATTATTAAATACTAGCATGCTATCAGTTTGCTACCAGATGTGCAGAAAAAATTACTACTAAATACTAACATGCTACCAAATTATTACCATATGTGCAGAGATAATTACTACTAAATACTAGCATGCTTCGAGATTGCTATCAGATTTGCAGAGACAATTGCTGCTAAATACTAGCATGCTACCAGATGTGCAGAAGCAATTAATTGCTACTAGATACTAACATGCTACCCAATTTGAATAAAGGATAGTCATTCATCAATGTGCTTCCCAATTTGAATGAGAGGGAAAAACTTAAGAAACATATCGCTGTTGATTTCCATGACATGATTTCTTTTTGTAACTTGGAATTTCATATATACTCAAGCTTTCCATAAGAATTTGTTTGAATTCTGAAAACTTGAAAAACTCGAAATTATAATACCAGAGACTTTGTATCTATTAAATTTATAATCATCAGTCCATAATCCATAGCAATGCAAGAATACTAGATTTCGGTCCATTCTGTAGAGATTGAGAAGAAAAATTCAAATCGATAGAAAAAAAATAAAGAAATCTTATTTACGATTTTCAAATCTAAAGTTGCAAAAACCTGATATATCTCAAATTATGGAGAGAAGAGAATTGTTACTTTGATCTGAAACAGAAAAGTAGCAACATTGCAGAAAGAATTTTCGTAGAGAGTAGAGAGATTTGATTCAGAGAGAGTTGTTTCCCGTTTAGTTAGGAATCGCACAATGTAGAGAGGGAAAACATAATGTATATAGGCCATAAACCTTGTAAATCGAAACTTTAAAATGGTTATGAAACGGCAGTGTTAAATTGAGGGGTGCACTACTGTATATTTTTAAAACTTACCCATAAAAAAACTCATTTTAATTTGTTTCCAGATTCCTTGTCTATATAGAAAAACAGGTTACAGTTTTTTTTTTTCATTTCTAGAAAATAGTATCAACTAATTGGTATTGTTGGGCAAAAATTAGCTAATTGGCAAATATTTGCTACTTCATACATCACATTCGTTGTTACATGTTCATGATTCATCATAGTAGAATTTAGATGGGAACTAGAGTCTACTCACACAAGAACTTGTGAAAAGGCTTCAAAATATTTTAGACTTTTTACCCCCATTTTATACTAAACATAAGTTAAAACAAAGATTATAGTTTCTTAACAGAAAATGCATTGTCAATATAGTAGGGTTGAAAATGGGGGTGGGGAATCCCCGAATTCGATGGGGATCCACCCCGATGGGGACAGAGATTCTCCGATAAGATTCCTCACGGGACGGGGATGAGAATTTTTTAATCCCCGAATTCTTAATGAAGATGGGGATGGAAATAGCATTCCCCAACCCGATAAATCCCCGCCCCGACCCCTCACTTTGCCATGGTGAACTTTTTTTTTTTGTTCTAATAACTATTCTTTAATAATAATAATTCTGCCCATTTTATAAAAGGTTGACTTAGCATATCCTACTTACAATTAAACAAAGATTGAGACAAGTTTTTACCGGTAATTTTTTAAGGGTAAACTTAAAAAAAGTACCCTGTAGTTTCACTCATTTTCAAAATGGGGTCTGAGGAATTTTTTTTACAAAATGGGATATGTGGTTTCAAAAAATTTACAAAAAGAGGATTTTCAATATTAAATCATGTCATAAAAATGCACAGACCCCCTTTTGTAAAAAAAACATTCCTCAGACCCCATTTTGAAAATGAGTGAAACCACAGGGTACTTTTTTGAAATTTACCCATTTTTTAATTAGGTCCAGTTCGAACGTGACTTTTTATTTTTATAAGATAAGACAAATTTGTACTATTAGTTTTTTAGCTAGGTCTATTAGAACCCGTAGCCTGATACATG
>CAOJBI010501793.1:0-14200 GCA_948277035.1 Euphorbia corollata
AATAATGTAACTATTTTTTATGAATTTTTAAAATTTGTTACCATAATTTAATTTAAAAAAATAGTTATACTATTCAAAAAATTACAAAATTTATCACTGACGTTCATTTTATTATTATTAGTCATCCCGCAAAAATTCAGATAAAAACGAATACAAATACCCATTTTATGACATTATTTAATATTGAAAGGGTACTTTTTTGTAAATTTTTGAAACCACAAGATACCTTTTTATGAATTTTAAACCACATGGTACCTTTTTGAAAATGAGTGAAATCACATGGTACTTTTTTGAAGTTTACCCTAAAATTTCTGTATAGTGTAAATGTCGAATAGTAATGTATTCTTATCAAAGTGGATTTCCCATACCCTGATGGCTAATAAAAACTATAAATTATGAAGTTATAATTGGAAAGATATACATCTCATTTAAAATTATTTCCATAACAATTCAAATTAATTACAAGTCACATATGTAAATTAATCATCAATTACGTATTTAAAAAGTTGATATTTCAATATTAGCTCCAAAACAAACATAAACAGTTGAAAACCTGAAACGGTAGGCCCACAGAATCCGTTACACTACTGAGCACGCGCTCACGCGCATTAAAAGAAATATAAAATCCCTTCTAAATCTCTTTTTCCTTAGTTTTTCACGTACAGGGTGCACCCTCTCCCCCATTTCCTCTTTTCACGCTTCTTCCTAATTTCCTTTTTCTTCATTCTCTCCAATCTAGTGCGTTTCTCTCACGCGCCGCTCTGATTGCGATGGCTGCCATCCGCCACCGCACACCTTCTGGATCTACTAGGTCTAACAGGCCTCAAGAACCGGACGAGGATGAGCCGTATAACATCATCCCTGTCCATAATCTTTTAGCAGACCACCCCTCACTCCGGTATCCGGAGGTACGCGCCGCCGCCGCCGCTTTACGAACCGTCGGGAACCTCCGGAAGCCTCCGTTTGCTCAATGGCTTCCTTCTATGGACCTACTGGACTGGCTGGCACTTTTCTTTGGATTTCAACATGACAACGTTCGTAATCAGAGGGAGCACATTGTTCTTCATCTTGCTAATGCTCAGATGCGGCTCACTCCGCCTCCGGATAACATCGATATTCTCGACGCTACAGTGCTTCGGAGATTCCGCCGGAAATTGCTGAAGAATTACACTCAGTGGTGTTCGTATCTCAATAAGAAATCCAACATCTGGATCTCTGACCGTTCAAATCCTGATCTCCGCCGGGAATTATTGTATGTATCTCTGTATTTGTTAATTTGGGGTGAGTCTGCCAATCTTCGGTTTATGCCTGAGTGTATCTCTTACATTTTCCATCATATGGCCATGGAATTGAATAAGATACTCGAGGATTACATCGATGAGAACACTGGACAGCCGGTGATGCCTTCTTTTTCCGGTGAGAACGCGTATCTTAACTGTGTTGTTAAGCCGATTTACGAGACTATCAAAGCTGAGGTGGAGAGCAGCAAAAACGGGACTGTACCGCATAGTGCTTGGAGGAATTATGATGATTTAAACGAGTATTTTTGGACTAGAAGGTGTTTTGAGAAATTGAAGTGGCCAATTGATGTAGGCAGTAATTTCTTTGTGATTTCAAGCAAGCAGAAGCATGTAGGCAAGACGGGGTTTGTGGAGCAGAGATCGTTTTGGAACCTGTTTAGGAGTTTTGATCGACTTTGGGTGATGTTGATAATGTTTCTGCAGGTTGCAATTATTGTTGCCTGGGAGGAGAGGACTTATCCATGGCAGGCTCTGGAAGACAGGGATGTACAGGTTCGAGCTCTGACTGTGTTCCTCACTTGGAGTGGGTTGCGATTCTTGCAGTCTTTGCTTGATGCTGGGACGCAGTACAGTTTGGTGTCAGGGGAGACAGTAGGCCTCGGGTTTAGAATGGTTTTGAAAACCGTGGTTGCTGCCTGCTGGATAATTGTATTTGGGGTGTTCTATGGGAGAATATGGAGCCAAAGGAACCATGATCGCAGGTGGTCTGCAGAGGCCAATAGGAGGTTGGTAAATTTTCTCGAAGTGGCTTTGGTGTTTGTGTTGCCCGAATTGTTGGCATTGGCTCTATTTATAGTTCCATGGATTAGAAACTTTCTTGAGAATACAAACTGGAGGATCTTTTACTTGCTATCTTGGTGGTTTCAAAGTAGGAGCTTCGTTGGTCGTGCATTGAGGGAGGGGCTCATTGATAACATCAAGTATACTCTGTTTTGGGTTGTGGTTCTAGCTACCAAATTTTCCTTCAGTTACTTTCTGCAGATTAAACCCATGGTCAGGCCAACAAAACTTTTGGTGAAGCTCAAGGATGTAAACTATGAGTGGCATGAGTTTTTTGGTAACAGTAACAGGTTTGCAGTTGCGTTACTGTGGCTGCCTGTGGTGACTATTTACCTCATGGACTTGCAGATTTGGTATGCTATTTACTCCTCTTTTGTCGGTGCAGCAGTGGGCCTATTTGATCATTTGGGTGAAATTCGAAATATCCAACAACTGAGGTTGAGATTTCAGTTCTTTGCTGGTGCGATGCAGTTTAATCTGATGCCAGAAGAACAGCTGTTAAATGCTAGGGGAACCTTGTCGAGCAAGTTCAAAGATGCCATTCGGCGGTTGAAGTTGAGGTATGGGTTAGGCCGTCCCTATAAAAAGTTGGAGTCCAATCAGGTGGAGGCAAACAAGTTTGCATTGATCTGGAATGAAATCATGATGACTTTCAGAGAAGAGGATATCATCAGCGATAAAGAACTAGAGTTGTTAGAACTGCCACAAAATTCTTGGAATGTAAGTGTTATTCGTTGGCCCTGTTTTTTGCTATGTAATGAGCTATTGCTTGCTCTTAGCCAGGCCAGAGAGTTGGTAGATGCTCCAGACAAGTGGCTCTGGTACAAGATATCCAAGAATGAATATAGGCGATGTGCGGTTATAGAAGCTTATGACTGTGTCAAACACCTGTTCCTTGAGATTGTCAAGGTCAACACTGAAGAGCATTCAATTATCACAGTTTTGTTTCAGGAAATTGATCATTCAGTGCAGATCGAGAAGTTCAGTAAAACTTTCGACTTGGCCGCCCTGCCTCATATCCATACAAAGTTGATAAAACTTCTTGAACTGTTAAATAAGCCTAAGAAAGATCTTGGCCAGGTGGTGAATACTCTACAGGCACTATATGAGATTGCTGTTCGAGAGTTTTTTAAAGAGAAGAGAAGCACAGAGCAATTACTGGAGGACGGTTTGGCTCCTCGAGACCCTCGTGCCATGGCAGGACTGCTTTTCCAGAATGCAGTTGAATTGCCTGATGATAGTTATGAGACCTTCTATAGGCAGGTCAGGCGTTTGCACACAATTCTTGTTTCCAGGGATTCTATGCAGAACATTCCCAGAAACCTAGAAGCCAGACGTCGAATTGCATTTTTTAGTAATTCCCTATTTATGAATATGCCACATGCTCCCCAAGTTGAGAAAATGATGGCTTTTAGTGTTCTTACCCCTTACTACAATGAAGAAGTTATGTACAGCAGAGAACAACTTCGAACTGAGAATGAAGATGGGATTTCAATACTGTACTACTTGCAAACAATTTATGCTGATGAGTGGAAGAATTTTATTGAAAGAATGCGTAGAGAAGGGATGTTGAAAGACGGTGAACTGTGGACTAACAAGTTGAAGGAGCTTAGGCTTTGGGCATCTTACAGAGGCCAGACACTGGCCCGTACAGTAAGGGGAATGATGTACTATTATCGTGCACTAAAGATGTTGGCTTTTCTTGATTCTGCTTCAGAGATGGATATCAGGGAAGGCTCGCGAGAACTTGGTTCAATGAGGAGAGATGGTGGTTCAGAGAGCTTCAAATCCGTAAAGTCTCCTTCGCATAGTTTAAGCAGAAACAGCAGTTCTCTGGGTTTGTTGTATAAAGGCCATGAATATGGCACTGCCTTGATGAAATATACTTACGTTGTTGCCTGCCAGATATACGGAACTCAAAAGGCAAAGAAGGATCCTCATGCTGATGAAATATTGCATTTAATGAAAACTAACGAGGCTCTTAGAGTTGCCTATGTTGATGAGGTGAACACTGGGAGGGATGAAACGGAATACTACTCTGTGCTTGTAAAGTATGATCAACAGTTGGGGAAGGAAGTCGAGATTTACAGGGTTAAATTGCCAGGGCCCTTGAAACTTGGGGAGGGAAAACCAGAGAATCAGAATCATGCTCTCATTTTTACTCGTGGAGATGCAGTGCAAACCATTGATATGAACCAGGATAACTATTTTGAAGAGGCCCTAAAGATGAGAAATCTTTTGGAAGAATACAGGCGTTACTATGGAATTCGTAAGCCTACTATCTTGGGTGTCAGAGAACACATTTTCACAGGTTCTGTCTCTTCACTGGCATGGTTTATGTCTGCCCAGGAAACAAGTTTTGTCACCTTGGGGCAGCGTGTTTTGGCTAACCCCTTGAAAGTCCGGATGCACTATGGCCATCCAGATGTCTTTGACAGGTTTTGGTTTTTGACTCGTGGTGGCCTCAGTAAAGCTTCCAGGGTGATTAACATTAGTGAAGACATATTTGCTGGCTTTAATTGCACTTTACGTGGAGGCAATGTCACTCATCATGAGTATATCCAGGTTGGCAAGGGAAGGGATGTCGGGTTGAATCAAGTTTCAATGTTTGAAGCCAAGGTTGCAAGTGGAAATGGCGAACAAATTCTTAGCAGAGATGTCTATAGGTTGGGTCATAGGTTGGACTTCTTCCGGATGCTATCCTTTTTCTATACCACTGTGGGGTTCTATTTCAACACGATGATGGTCGTTCTGACAGTGTTTGCTTTTCTATGGGGCCGGCTTTATTTTGCTCTTAGTGGTCTTGAGGCTTCTGCTATGGACAGTAGCACAAACAATAAAGCTCTTGGTGCTATTTTGAATCAGCAATTCATCATCCAACTTGGCCTCTTCACTGCTCTTCCTATGATAGTGGAAAACTCTCTTGAGCATGGGTTTCTCCAAGCTATCTGGGATTTCTTGACTATGCAACTTCAGCTCTCATCTGTTTTTTATACGTTCTCCATGGGAACTAAAACTCATTTCTTTGGTCGAACTATCCTTCATGGTGGTGCAAAGTATCGTGCAACTGGTCGTGGATTTGTTGTCCAGCACAAGAGTTTCGCGGAGAACTATAGACTCTATGCTCGCAGCCATTTTGTGAAGGCAATTGAGCTTGGTCTGATACTTACAGTTTATGCCACACACAGTTCTGTTGCAAAGGACACATTTGTTTACATAGCATTGACCATCTCAAGTTGGTTCCTGGTGATATCATTTATAATGGCTCCATTTGTTTTCAATCCTTCTGGCTTTGATTGGTTGAAGACAGTATATGATTTTGATGAATTTATGAACTGGATTTGGTACAAAGGTGGTGTATTTGCAAAAGCTGAACAGAGCTGGGAAAGATGGTGGTTAGAGGAGCAGGAGCATTTGAGAACGACTGGTCTGTGGGGAAAGATATTGGAGGTAGTTTTGGATCTCCGCTTCTTCTTCTTCCAATTTGGGATTGTTTACCAGCTACGCATTGCTGATGGCAATACCAGCATAGCTGTTTATTTGTTGTCTTGGATTTATGTTTTGGTTGCTTTTGCCATATATTGGGTTCTAGCTTATGCGAGGGATAAGTATGCTGCACGAGAACACATCTACTATCGTCTAGTCCAGTTTCTCATCATTACACTCTCAATAATTCTGATAGTGGCCTTGCTTGAGTTTACAGCTTTTAAATTTGTGGATATATTCACCAGTTTGTTGGCTTTTATTCCCACTGGATGGGGCATGATATCGATCGCCCAGGTACTACGCCCCTTTCTGGAGTCTACTCCACTTTGGACTTCTGTGGTTTCTGTGGCTCGACTCTATGATATAATGATGGGAGTGATAGTTATGACCCCGGTAGCTTTTCTGTCATGGATGCCTGGATTCCAATCTATGCAGACTAGAATACTATTCAATGATGCGTTTAGCAGGGGACTCAGGATCTTCCAGATTGTTACAGGAAAGAAGTCATAGATTCACTAATCATTTTGAGGTAACTAACACTGACAGTGTTTGGTTTTTCGAGTTTTAGTTCTTCAATCATGCTGCATTTCTGATGGTCTTTGTGGTCCCAAGGTCACATTCAAAAACTTGACATTGTTTGCCCATAACTGAAATATAATGATTAGTTCACAAGTATACTTCACTTTTTTGACATATTTTGTTGATATGCATAGAAAACAAATCAGGACGAATAGAGAATATGATATTTCAACTGCATGATATATGTTTTGTCCCCATTATGCACCACTCTATCATTGAACTTTTGGTGAACTTTTTGTTTAGATTTAGACTATGCATATTGTTCATTATTACATTACATGAAGTGCACCTCCTTTCTTCATGTTAACTCCCCTTGTAGTTTTATCAACAACAAAAAAGCTCCCCTTGCAGTTGTTCGATTGTTTCTAGTGGAAATAGCTGGTTTAGCTGGGTACTACGATTTACTTTTTTGCTGTGTACTACTACTTTCCATATCTTAGTTGACATTACTTGGCTGAAACCAAGCTTTGCTAATTAGGAGATATTGGAAGAATTTCTCTGACTTGCTACTAGTTGCACTAAATGGTGTCAGACTTTAATGCGAAGTAGATCATTAATTTTTTTTGTAATTGCTTGAACTCGAGCATGGAGCATTAAGGAAATTGATATATCATCTCAAATTTCTTTAAGGGTAACTGCTTATCATCTAGGCCTCCTTGATGTTGGACTTTTGTCTTTTGCTGGAGGAAGGCTATAATTAGAGCCATATGTAGAATGACCTTTTAGCTTTCTAAAAAATATAAACTCACATTCTTTTGATTTAAAAGGATTTCTTCCTGGTACAGAACAGTTGTTTTAAGGTCCCTAAGTTTTGTCTCCTTCAACTCTTTAGTCTTTTCTTTTGGTTTCTACTAAAGAAAGTACAATATTGAGCTTGACTACAAGTACAAACTTATCTTTTATTTTTGAATTATTGCTAAAACATTTCTAATAAATTTTTATAGCATATATACACAATAAACTTTCATGTACAATACATGAATTATATAAAAATAAAGTATCATCTGTTACGCATTTACTCAAATTTTATTATCATTTTTCTAGTTAATTTAATATAATATAACAGACAATAAATGTTATTATGAATTTCGATATACTTATCAGGTTTTTGTTACTCAATATTATTTATAAAGTATATTAGAGATGAAAAGTTCATGTTTACAATTTAGTTTAGCTTTTTTTCTCCTAAATTATTTTTTTTGAAATGATTATTTTATTTATTTAATGAAGCAAGTTCTTTATCCGTAAGTTAACTTTTATTAGTATATTAGAGTTAGTAAATGAAATTTATTATGAATATTGAAAAATATAAAATTATGTGAGAAAAGAAACAAAACATGTATAAAAAACTATTTGACACTACAAGGGTAATTTTTGTCATTATTTAGCCTAATTTTGTATAAAGGATTAAACAGTAAAAGATGGGGGACTGTATAATTAATTATTAAAACGCTGGGACTGATAAATTGTTTACCCTACATTTCCTGGATTTAAGAATTTGTTCAGATGTTTGTTGTTTGTGAATTGTGATTCATTTCATACGTACTACGTGTGGAATTTTGTAATGTTTGCTATTTGAATCATAACTGAAAGTTGATGCTTGTACATCTAGATGCCTTTTGGATATATTTGCATGCTGCGGGTAGTTTTCCATTTTTTTTCGATATCTTCATTTGGTGAAATAAAAGAGATCGAGTCCATCGAGTTGCATTTGGAAATTGAACTTCCACAAATACAACCTAAAGGTCTTAAGCTGCTTGAATATTTTACCTATGAACACCATCTCTCATTATGCAAACCCACAGTGAAACTTGATTTGTTTATTTCCTATGTAACCATGTGATTCACAGGGGAGGAGATAAGATCTGCACCGTGTATACTTTAATTTGGGGATTGCTTCATGCACCTGAATGTGGATGATTTGGACAAGGACCTGAAGTATTTACGCCAAGAAAGATGCATTTTTTCTGAGCATTAGTCGCTAAACGCAAAGTTCAGCTAGTCATCTGCTGTTCTTGTATAGGTATTGCCTCCAAGCTTTAAATCAAAACTTCGATTAACTGACGGCTGAAATACAAATGCTTTCTATTTACTAAGAGAACCTGGTTGGTTTCATTACACAGCTCTCTTGTTTGGAGGCAGTGCATGGAGACTAGGCAAATCTGTGGACTGTGGAGTTGATTGTCTTACGATTCTTGCTGACATTTGACTAGTGGCAACGTTAATGTGATATAAAACTCGGGTAATTCATTTCCAGGCTTATATTTTATTGCTGTTGTAATTAGTCTTTGGCATATTGTAGCTTCTATACCGCGGTTAGTGAGGTAGAGTATTTATTTGTTATTCTTTGGCCAGATGTACTGAAAATTTTTTGTTCCAGGTTTTGTTTGTTTTTTTTTTTCCTTGTAATAGTTGCAAACCACCTATCCTTTTGACTGCTTTAAAATTTGACATAGTCCGGGGTTGATATATGGAAATGGAGCCTATTTTGTCCAATTTAGACAAGTGATGAGCCTAATGTTTCAACAAGGATGCACTCAATTGCAACAAGTCATCAGCCTAATGTATAAAAATATCACAGATCAAGTAAAGGTAAGAGGTTAAGGTCCATAAAGGTATTTTTGTTAGCTATGGAGTAGGGTGGTACTTCCTGTTCCTGTAAAAGGATCCTGTATATTTATGTTACTGTCATTAAACTTGTGATGTTTGGATCAGCAGGCTAGACCTGAAGTTTGATTCAAAACCTATTTGAGAAAAATATACATGCTAACCCTGTGTTGAATTTCAAACAAGAACTCGAAAATATTCATACCGTGTTAGCGTGTCGTGCTTGTAAGTTGTAACAGTGTTACAAGGCTTATCCTCTGAGAAGAACAAGCCACTATGGCCTTGCCCAGCTCCTTATGGGCTAGGATGAGTGGCTAATTTTGGAATGCCTCAAATCCCCCTATTATACCACCACCTTTGGATCATTTCCAAATAATCTTGGAGAACCTATGTCCAAGCTCTAGGAGAATAGAATACATCACGATCGCTAGAGCTTAGCATTAGAGGGCAAGAGGTGCCGGGTTGTCTTCCAGCTCTACAAGCTAGGCTCCTGTGAGTTATCACATGCTCTGTTCTCCCAATTCATATCTTCTCACAAGTAGCCTTGCCCAGTTTCGACCCTGAATCATTAGCAATACCTTTTCGATTGATCTGCGTGAATTCCCCATTGCACTTTATTTCAAAACGATTTCTCTAACTTAAATCAGGATGCCATCATTTTGCTATTGTCACTTAAATTGAACAAACTACTATTTTTTTTTATTACAAACAAAAGCAAACACTCGTGAGAACAATCAATTCTGCCAGCCTAGTGTTGTTTTAACTATTCTGTTTGACAGTTGCTCGACAAAATACTATCTTGAATATATCTGATAATAAAAAGTAGTGGAATCAAAGCAGAAGCAAATTACATTTTAATTTGGTCTGAACCAAGTTTAAATATAAATACAATAACATTTATAATATACTGGTCAATAGCCAAATGCCACCCTAACATGCAAAAGGTGATCATCTACTTCAAATTAGAAAGAACGAACTAATCAGCCCCTAATTGGTGTAAATTACGTGGCAAACTATTGAAGCAAGTGAGAACTCTTTTCTCCTTCTCAATCTCATCTCTTTGTTCTTATTCTTTCTATGGATTCTTCTTATTCGTCATATTTTTTATATTCATCAGATTTCTTCATGAGTTTTTGGGCATTTCTACGTTTGTGGGTTTTGTGTGGGATTTCGGTTAGTGTCTCCTATTCTCCTGGTTCTTCCGTCATTCTTCTTTCTCAGAGTTCTTCCATCTCTTTGTGTTGCTTAAATTGGGTGCTAATCGTGTGACATTATTTGTGAATTGAATTTTGAAATAATTTAATTTAGATATGTTTCTCTTTCCTTGAGTAATTGAATCAAATTTGGCTTGGTTTGGTTGTTGTTCAATTTCAGGGAAGCACAAAAATTGAAAATTGTTATTTTCTGTAAGTTCCATTTTTTTTCATTGCCGGTTTTGTCAAACCTTAATCAACTGTCTCTACTTGGCTAGTTACTTTTTCCCGGCGAGCCTAGATTCAACCTTTGTCTTCTCCGGCGAACCTCAATCCGTTAGTTTTAATGCATTGATTTTGTGTTCTTCTGAAATTAGGTTCTAATTAATCTCTCTAAGTATTTCTATTACCAAGAAGGAATTGTTTTTATTAACCTTAATCCATTGATTGCACCAACTTCAAAAATTGAGTTTGATGTTGAAAATGAGGTGGAATGTTTCCCGTTCATTTCATTTTCAACTTTAAATTTTGAAATGTCAACAATATCATTTGAAGTTCCACTATCTTTTATTTTCAAATTTTTTTTATTGTTTAAAAATACTTATGCTTTGAATATTTATTTGCAAATTTATTATTCTTTTATTTAAAAAAATTCATTTTATTTTATTTTTCAGAAAATTGTTATTGCTTTTATATTTATGGTTTTAAAAGTTCAAAGTGAAACTTAAACTGGAGGTTGAAGAAATACATTTTAGCAACTTCAATTTATGGAGTAAAATATAATTTGAAGTGAAAAATGAGGGTGTAGTGTTAGAGATGCCTTGAGGTGGGATTGCATTTTGATTTGGGGGAATGTGGAATTCAAACCCAAAATCTACCATTGATCGAGTGATAAATTCAGGTGGTCGGAGAGTGAAGAGATTCGGATTGGATTAACGGATTGGAATCATCGATAGGATGAGAATTGAAATCGGGTCTGAGATTGGAATTGAATTGGAATTTTCCTATACCACTTAACTTTTCCAACTTTGACACATGACATTATTGTACTCAATTTTCTAAGATGGTGATGGTATAGTTGGTCAGGAGGTTAAGTTTTACTAATTTGAGAGGATATTTGAACTTTTAAAGGTGATATCCAACTATTAAAGGTAAAGGTAAGTAGGAGGTAATAATGTATTTGAATTAATATGTGCTATCCAACATCATAAAATGAAATGATAATTTGCAATTATCCGCAGACCATATATCTAAACATATGTAGACTGAGGAGGAACATACACTTGTGTTGTTTGGGTTGCTGTAGATTTTTAGTTTTTGTATATTTGTACAATTTTTTATTTGATTTGGGAAACATTAGTTACTCGTCCATCTAAAATGCAAGTCATTTTATTTTACTTTTATCAAAATAAAAAATAACTAAGTTATTAATATAAATAATTTGTGATTGAGGTCTTGACCTAATGGTTAAGATGGAAGTTGTGGACTCTAGAGATTTCAGGTTCGAATCACATCTGGGACGGGTTGGAGATTTTTCTTTCTATTTAATGTAAGTCAAAATGAGACAATTTTTTAAAAAAATATATAAATAATCTATTCTGTAGTATTTTTTATAAGTTTTGAGTCTGTATTAAGTCCCTGATTGAGTCAGTGTTTAGCTGTTATGTTTGTTGTTGCAGATAACTGTTTACAATTGTTATTTGCTATTCAGTATTAAATATCCATAATTTAAAGTTTTTTGATAAAATTAGTAGGTATAGTTGTTCATAGCATACAAAATGACACATATGGGTATGGATCAAGAAAACTATAGTTACCATACAAATTAATACATGTTATTACAAACAATTCTTTTCACTCAAAGCTTTCTTATTCCTAATTTTTTTTAATTTAGATTTCAAAACAATAATATGAGTTGTTTCAATAATTTCATTTTTTCATATGTATTTATATTATTTGAATTATGAGGCGAGCAGTATTGAAATTGAAAAAACGACAAAAAAATAAAAAAAGTGCATGTTTATATAAATATTATTTTCATGTTATGTAACAGTTATATATCAATTTGTTTTTGTTTTTACAAAAAATTATTAAAAAGAATTAGAACATTACTTGTACATGGAGATGGTGTTTAAAAGTAGATACAAACCAAAATGCAACATTTTTATTTACGGCTTTTCAAGTAGCTATCTGCACTAGTTTGCTTTTTTAAAATCCTAACCAAACATATATACTTCATTGGTTTGCATTCTATCCACTAATTAGAGCAGATAACATATTAACCAAACAGGATTTATAACAAAATTCTCTTTTCATTTTACATGATGCCATGTAGAATGCATGTACAAAAATCTTATACCATGTATAAGATTAATATAAAAAAATTAGACCAAATAAGTTACACACAACACTTTACAATTTATACAAAACTAGTATAAAATATATATACCAGATATAGAATTGATATGTAAATTACAGAAAAGAAATAATTATAAAAAATAAAAAAGAACGTATTTCTCATACTTTATTCCCAAAAAAACTTTAATATAAAAAACAAAATTATAAATACTCTAAAAATAATGTGTGTGCAGGAACAAATTGGGAGAGCAATGGCAATGATAATTGATTAATTAAAGGCCAAATGCATACGGAGCCCCCTGAAGTTGGCTCAAAACGCCCTCCGCCACCCCCAAGTTTCAAACTTGACACTTTGCCCCCTAAAGTTGACAAAACTAATATAGTTTGCCCCCTTATTGCCACGTGTCAGTTTATGATTGGTTTGACTTTTCAAAGATTTTGAAATTTTGAAAAAGTCAAACCAATCAGAAACTGACACGTGGCATTGAGGGGGCAAAGTGTATCAGTTTTGCCAACATTGGGGGGCAAAGTGTCACAGTTGAAAGTTTGGGGTGGCGGAGGGCTTTTCGTGCCAACTTCAGGGGGCTCCGTATGCATTTGGCCTTTATTAATTGATCAAGTTTTAAATGTTTATAAATTGTCAAACAACGAGCCACAAAAATTAGCTTACAACCGTGTAATTTATAGCTACGGTTGCATTATACATTGAAATTATAACTTATTTGAAAAGTTCAAAACAATTTATCATTTCAAAAGTATAGCAATGAGAAATCAAGAAATAAACTCCAAACCCTCATTGGAATCTTTAATTTAATAAATTTACATGACAGTGAACTTGTTAATTATCTCTATCCTTACCTAACTTTTTATTTTAAAAAATAAAAATTCAAGAAATGTAATTATTAATAGTCTAATAGACTTATATGAAACCCTATTAAAGTTATATTGTTTTACCATCCTAATATTGATTTTTTCGTATATTTTAATCACCTATTAAAATAAAATTTATATCAAATACATAAAACCTCCTTAAAGTTATCTCAATTGTTATGTTGCCCCCCTTAAGTTACGTACAAAAGGTTCCCTTAGCATCCCTAAAGTTTATTTTTTCGTATCTTTCAACCACCCATCACCTACATGGCAAAAAGCGTGGATATTAACAAAAATGAAGCGCGTGAATAATTGTAATGGAATAAAAAAATAACGATAATATTATAACGGGTATATTTCAATTCCGAATTATCAAATCCCTAACTCATATTCTCCAACTTTAAATCAATTCTTCCATTCCTCAAATTCATCTTCTGTGTGAATGAAATTTCTCTTCAACAATTGGTTCTTCTCTTTTGTTTCGTAGTAACTATTCAAAAAATCAAGAATGGAAAATGAAATGGCAAAAAACGAAATCCCAGATGCTACTGCGGACAAATTGCGCCACTGAAAGTTTCATTAAGTGACACAAATCCTGGTAGACGATTTTTCATTTGTAGAAACTATAGGGTAAGTTAAAATTTAGATGTCGAAATTGTTAAATTTTGCTTTAATTTTATATTTTGTTTATAAATTTTGCTTTAACGGGTGTTTGAAAGATACGAAAAAGTAACTTTACGGGGAATATTTTTTTTGTAACTTAAGGAGGGTAGTAGAATAATTATGAAATCTTTATAATGGGTTTCTATGTATTTGGCTTAAGTTTTGTATTAATAAACGGTTGAAAGATACGAAAAAAGTTAAATTTTACGAGACTGAAGAAAACTTTTATAATTTTAAAAAGACAATAAAACCATTTTTAAGGATGTTTATATGAATTTGGCCTTATAACTATTATGATGGTCAGATAGTTCTAGAATTATGCATAAAATAATTGTTTTAGTATTAATTATTGGTAGGTGGAGA
>CAOJBI010502210.1:0-15443 GCA_948277035.1 Euphorbia corollata
TTTGGAAAATAAAATTAGAGTTGGAGTTTGACATTGTTGTTTGCGTTGTCCAAAAAAGTGAAAAACATGAGAAAGCGGTTGCCAGCTAATATAAAACCATTAATCTACGCTTATACGTACAGCTAATCATATTAATACTAAATTTCTCATTAATCTCTTTCCACTTCCGATTTCTTTTCCAATCTCAATCGCTTCGCTTTTTCACTGAATCCCAATTTCGATTTCCTTCAAATGTGGAATCTTTGCCTTTCACTCTTCCCTTTTATGTCCTAAATTACTCTCTTCTTCACTTCCCTCTCAGATCTTTCCATGTCTTCTTCTACCTTCAGTCCCTCCAGGAACAGTCCTGGTAGTTCCAGGTTACAGCTCCACCAGCTTATCGGTATTGGTAGTGCCTCTAGGTTGAGATCTTCTTCTCTTAAGAAACCACCCGAGCCTCTTCGCCGTGCTATCGCCGATTGTCTCTCGTCCGCTGCCGCTTCCGCCGCTAGCTCCCACCATGGGATTCCCTCTGCTGCTGTTACTGAGGCTTCTAGAACTCTCCGTGTACGTATCTTTTTTTCTTCTTTGTTTTTGAGATTTTGTTTACGTTGGATTTTGATTGGATCTCGGAGTTGTGAATTTCAATTTTGGTTTTGGTTAGTTTTACATTAGCGATTTTTATCTTGTACATTTAAATAATAATTAAAGTTTGGAATTCGATAATGCTTGGGTTTATCAAGCAGGGCGGCATTTTCAGTTTCGTATGGTTGAAGAATTTGATTAAATGTTTTAGCTTATTTCTGCATTTTTCCATAAATGCTCGTAGCACCTTAAATGCATATGTTTGTGGAAGTTTTATTGTGATCAAGTAAAATGGTAGCATTTATCTTCTGAATGGGAAGGTTTATAACAACAGCATGATAATGTTTTTTCCTTTTATTTGTTGTAGGATTCAACTTTTCTAGCTATTTGATAAGTTCATTCTTGTATAAACTCCTATATAATGTAAAAGTGTGCTTCTTGTGGGGACTTGAGAGTTATATTAGTTTGGATGTGTATTTCCAAACCTGAAGAGGTCAGAACAAGAAGGCAGTTTGAGTAATGTGGTGTTGGATAGATAATAATATTTTCTTTCTGCTAATTTCTAGTAAATAGAATTTTACTTAGTGGTTATGACTTCTGTGTAGCTGGATAAGTATTTGTTTGAATGCAGTAACCTTTGTTGAAATCTTGAATATGCTTAGTTGATTCATATTTAACGTGTTACTTCTCATTTTTTCTGAAAGAGCTGCTGATGCTCTTCCATTTTTATCGTCTTATTTAGAGTCTTGAGACTGCCGGTATCAGTTTATTTGGTGATTGAGCAGTACGGTTGTTTGATGGATAGTCCTCATCAAATTCCATTGAATCCTCCATGTCACTCTTTCTGAGCGACATACATTGTACTTGCCCCTGAGTTTATATTTATTATATAAATAATATCTTTTGGCATAGATAATGCTCATTTATTGTTTAAGTTTTAGATATAAATCCAATATATACTTGTCGATGTACATGGGTTTCAACTTTATTTTTAAGCATCATGTATTTACAAATGACAGGACTATATTGCTTCCCCTGCTACAACCGACGTTGCTTATTCTGTAATTTTAGAACATACAATTGCTGAAAGGGAGAGAAGGTAAAATGTATTTTACATTTGTATATTGGTGTAGGGGATTGCAATGCCAGTGTACAGATTCTTGTATTTGCAACTTCATTTTAGAAGCTATTTCTTTCCTTTTAATCTTTTTTTTTTTTAAATCTAACGTACGTGATTCGAGTTCGGGGAATGATAAACATGGTTGTTTATTGCCTATGAATCTTCAGATACAAGTCACTGGAATTTGAGAAAAAAAATCTTTTGTGAGACAAGAGTTGCGTCCTTCTAAACATTTATCAAAATTATATGTTGCTTGTACATGAAATGATAATGACAATCAGTTTCGAGCATTTCCATCTGCCTTTTCGCTAAGGTTTAGTGTAAGGGAGAAGTGAAGGAAGCTTTTGACGAGCTTGTACCTCTTTCCCCATATGCAAAAAAGATGGCTGCTAAAAATTAAAAAATGTGAATTAGGACATCCTGCTCAAAATTAATCACAAGACTATACAATTTTTAATTTCATACATGATCGGTTTGACAGACAATGCAAATGCAAAATAAGTTGCAATAGAACTTTGAATTCTGCAGTCCAGGACTTATTAAAAGTTATAGGTGTATAAGGAGAAAATTTGAACTTACATATGTGGTTCTCATAACTTATAGTATAAAGAGGTTAAGCCTTATTTTCTGCATGATGCACATATAAGCTGCCTTTGAATTCTTAACAGTATAGCTAAATAATACATGTCTAGTAATTTGCTACTAGTGTGTTACCTATCCAATGCGTTTCTTTCTTTTTGCATCAGTCTGTCCCTCTTTCAGCATATATGTAGTGAAATATTGTTATAAATTATGCTGCTAATATGACTTTAATCTGCACCCAGCCCAGCAGTTGTTGCGAGGTGTGTGGCACTTTTGAAGCGGTACCTCTTAAGGTATATATCCTTTCAACTTGCTTTACTTGTTTGCTTGTTGAATGTGAAATATACAATCATCTGACCCACAATTCGGATACAGAAATTCATTTGCCAGTTATGGTTAATTACATTAGCTCTAATACTTATTACTCATTCAGTTACACGAATGCAGGCAAAATTGTATTGGCTCATTGAACAAGAAAATATTGAATTTTCCTCATATACCCTGATTATATGAAGTGATTTAATGCATTAGAGTTTAAATTATTCTGAATTTATTAATTTTAAGTTGCAATAAATAGGGTTGTGATAGGAATGTAGTGGCCATTTCTTTTCATGGGTTGCCGACTAGGTAGCACGGAAACTCCTAGACACTGGAGTTACCACGTTTCTTGTCATTTTAGGAAATCGAAACTTGACCCGTTTCGTAGCCTTTTTTCTAAGAAAATGGCATTTCCCAGTGTCTTTTTCCGCGCTACCTTGGTCGCCAAAAAGGTAAAGTTTGCATATATAAATGGGATTGGGGGAGATTTTTTTATGGACTTGTAAAATTTACCATTTCGTGTGAATTAGAATTTCTATTTGTTTTGTTTAGGATTATCCAGGTTGAAACATGTGTAAATTTGTAACAAGTTGTTCTTACCATGTAAAACTTGAAAGCGCTCCATGATTCTGTGATGGAGTATTTCTTTTAAAGCTTGCATTTATATGGGGCTTAGAAGTTATAAATGTGAAGCTGAGGCCTTATTGCATTCTGTAGCTCTGCTATTTGTATTACAGACTGTTCTGTGGATATGTCATCATACTTGTCTCCTCAATTCGATAATTAGGGATTTGATTGATTCCTCAATGACCTATTATGGGCTGTTATGAAGTTAGGCATTGACTCTCTCTTCATACTTATGTTCATCTGCACTGTGTTGGCAATTCATCTTTTCCATGTGTGCTTCTTGATAGAGTGATCTGCTAGAATCTTTTAATGGGAATTATTAGTTTATTTCTTCTACTGCAGATATAAACCAAGTGAAGAGACATTGCTTCAGATTGATCGTTTTTGTGTGTGCACGATTGCTGAGTGCGATGCTAGCCCCAATCGTCAATCGTCACCATGGTCGCGATCTCTAAATAACCGTTCTATTGCATTGACAACCTCAACGAATTCTTCTCCTTCATTGCCTGTTTGTAGTTTTGCTTCTGGGACGCTTGTGAAGTCATTAAATTATGTGCGGTCCCTGGTTGCTAAGCATGTTCCAAAGAGGTCATTCCAGCCAGCAGCTTTTGCTGGAGCACCTTCTGCATCGAGACAGTCACTTCCATCATTGTCTTCCATGTTGAGTAGATCCTTTAATTCTCAACTAAGCCCTGCAAATAATGGAGAAGTTTCAGAGAAGAAAGATGCTACCTCCTTACCTGTTTCAAACTTATCATATGTTGAAGAAGTTGATTCAAGAGAGGACCTGGATTGCTTAGCAGTAGATGTTCTGAACTGGCGTTGGGTTGGGGAACATCCATTATCATATCTTTCAACTGAAAAGTAATTGAACTTTTTTGACCATCTTCGCTTGGCCATTTGTTTTGTTCTTTTAATAATATATTGCTTTTAGAATTGCATGAATTTGTGCTACGTTTGCAATGTAGTGGTCGTGCAGTTGACCTCCAAGATGTGAGCGCACATAATTTCCTCGAACTTGGTGCTGCAGCTCTACTAATAGGAGATATAGAAGCCAAAGTAAAGGGTCAGCCCTGGAAATTTTTTGGAATTGCGGACATGCCGTTTCTCGATCAACTGTTGCAGCCATCATTATTTACAACTATCACCAATTCAGCCTCTGCTCACTCCCATTTAAGAGCAATAACAGCATCGAAACGTGGTAAAGCAGGACCCCGCCAAATATGGTATGTTTTTCTTACTGAACTACCTTTTGATGCCTAATTTTGTTCCTTTTAAGAATCATTATGCACTTGTTTAAAATCTTTGCTTGAATCAGTTTGGCTCTATACAGGTAAAAGAGATTTTTTTCTTTGCCGTGTGAGATGGTAGTAATATTCAAAACTAGTCATACTAATGTAATGGGTTGTGTTATTGAATCGAGCTATTCATTTTCTAAACCTAGCCTTGCATGTTCTGTCTGAAAAAAATGTTTCCGAATTTCAATATTTACCCTCATATCCTATGGTTTTTTGGTGTGGGCCATTTGGTTTTACTGAGTGTATATGACAGTTCATCAAATCAGTAAGTAAGAGAACTTGATTCCAACCACTTTACAAAGTGTATTCTTATTTTTGCATCTTCAATGCATTTTTTTTAACATGAATCATGAATAATCTTTAAAAACATGCAAACAAGAGACAGGAATACGAACGGATTCATTTGAAGAACTGCAGTCCAGGTGGAATCTTACTGTGGGAAGAAGTTAAATTATCATCTTATGCTAGAGCAAATTTTTGATATTCACACAATTTGCAGTGAAAAGTCTGAAAATGTAACTCAAAAGCTGAAAAACTTGTTTACAACCTTTTCTTCGTTTCAGTATTTTCAGGGTTATCATATTAGTGAAATTTTTATAAATGATTTATTTATGATAATTTTTATGCTCGAGTCCATGTTCAAATATTTTACCCCGTTCGAATATATTTGCATATTTCTGACCATTCCTATTTTGCAGGGAGGATTCGCCTGCAAGCACATTCCGTCCACGTGCTCGACCACTTTTCCAGTATCGTCACTATAGGTATAAAATGGGTGATCCTTCTAATAGTGGTCGCTATGTTTTCTTGTAATCCAGGTGGCTGACCTTTTCATTATCTATCTTTCCATGTCTGCTCTGATAACTGGCTTGAGTTTTGCATCTCACAGTTGTTTAAACCGTGGTTTAGTGGTTAGATGAATGCTGAGTCTTGAATGTACTTTTATGAACTCTAGTTCTTTCCCTTGTTGTAGCATTTTATTTTTATTTTTTATAGACAAATAAAACTGTGTAACTGAGACACTAAATAATCAATCTAAGGAAAGGACGAAGAGATACTTTGTCATTGAAAGTTTGGTCAAGTTAGAAAACAAATGTATGTGAGGGAAAATCAAAAGAAAAAGGCCTTCTGTTCAGGTTTGTGTGAGAAATTGATTGTCAATTTGGTATTTGGTTACGCCATTCATTATTAAATAAACCTGTTTCTTTGTGAAATATATCCGATTCCAGCCTACCCAAATTAGTGAGAGTTCTTTGGTATCTTCTTCTATATATGCTGCCGATCTAGCTTTATTTCGGTGACTTCTCCTTTTGGTTCAAAGGTTCTGTTACTTTGATGCTCAGTCTAGGTACACATTGTCCTTGTTAAGGTCATGTACTACTTGGTCAATAGCATGATCTATCTGATTTGTTTTTCTTATCTTATCTAGTAGGTGAAGGTAATTGTGAATTCTTGTTAGTGTCAGCTTTGTTTGTATCTGACAATCGATGCTAATTACGTGAGGTCTCCGTCCCTATCTTATATTTTATTTTAAAATTTAATCAGTGAACAGCAACCACTACGGTTAAATGCTGCTGAAGTATGCGAGGTTATTTCTGCTGTTAGCTCTGAGACATATTCTCCAAGTTCTTATAATTCTACAGTATCTTCTAGATTGAGTAACAGCAGTGGGAAGCCATCAATGGATGTGGCTGTGAGTGTCCTCATTAAACTTGTCATTGATATGTAAGTTACGCTACAGCTCCCTAAATTATTGTTTGTCTACTCCATTACTTATTTGTTACTGAACTTGGTGTTTTTGCATGCTCCTATTTGTTCCTGCAGATATGTGCACACAATTTTCTTTCTATATGTATCTATATGACATGTCCATTTTTACAATTCCTCTGGGAAAAGCATGAAAAAAAATGGCTCGAATGGATTATTATAAAGTGGTCACTAATCACTTTATTAAGTTAACATGTAATTATTTTTAGGGAAATTGTCAATTTTGAAGGGTTCGAAATATTTATTTACGCTCTTACCATCCAAAGAATATTTTTGTTCCTTTTTAAAGTTTGTTTTTCACACTATACATTCTACGACTTCCTTATCTAGTTCCCCAGTTCACAATGACCGTTTGTATTCTTTTAGCTTTCCTCTTAAAAAAATGCTTCTTTGTACTGCAAAAATGTCCGTGTCACTTACGATGATTATGATTTACTTGATGACCTAAGACCTCCGTCTTCGATTCTTCTGCCGGCATCACTGCCCCTCGTTTGCAGGGGCAAAGCTGTTTTGTTAACTAATCCGGCGCCCAGAATCTTGGTCAATTAGTTGACTGAGTTAGGCAAGAATTGTTTCAAGATTGAAAGATTGACTTAGGGGAATAAATCTTAGTTCGTAGTCTACAAATCGGGATAAGTGAAGATTTCATTAACTTCTTTCAACAGGCTCCCTGAAATAAATTTGAACTTGAATTTCATGAGTTTTTAGATCTGATTGATTTATTAATTGGAGATTGAATTAGCACATACTCAGAAGCCATACATCTAAACATAATTTAACTAATTGTTTTACCCAATTGATTTTTTGCAAATAGAAAACCTTTGCTTCACACTGATTATTAAAATACTAGCAAATATCACCATCTACTTTTTCTTAAAACCATAATTTTGTAGAATCGAGTTGAGATTTGGTAAAAATCTATTAGAAACCTAGTAGAAATCCTGTAACCTACTAAAAACCTAGTAAACACTTAGTAGAATTCCAGGAAAGACCTGGTAGGAACCTAGTAGAAACATAGTAAAAACATAGTAGAACATGATCAAAACCTGGTAACCTAATGGAAACATGGTAGGAACCTAGTGGAAACATGGTGGAAACCTGGTAGAAATCTAGTAGAAATTTGGTTAAACCCTAAACCTAGTGGATTGAACAAATTTTTTATGAAATAGAAGACGTATATCATGCTCTACTAAGATTTCTACCAGCTTTCTACTAGATGTTTACTAGATTGTAATAGATTTCGAACAGTTGAAAAAAGTTATTGAAAAGCATATCATAATGGATGACATTTTGAAGATGATGATGAGATAATCAAAAAACTCTAAATCGACATGTCAAAATTATAAAACAGTTTGAGGGATAAATGGAAAATAAGAAAAAGAAATTGAAAAAATTCACATCTTGCGCATGATTTGATAATTGTTAATTAGTTTTAATAAGGAGCATGCAATATAAATACTGAAACTTAAAAGTGCCATTTAAGTTATGGACTAAAACATTAGGTGAAACTCAATTAGTTTTTTAGACCTTTTTTATAAATTGCCCTTATTTGTGCTCCACATTTTTAAATGTTCAAATGTTAATACAATATTTTTGTCTTGATGTCGGACTAATAGTTCGAATACTTGTGTGCTCAGAGACTATTTTCAATTCTTACCTTGTTACATTGAGTGAATAATAGTCAATAGATATGGAATGCTATGTTGTGTAAAATATTAACACATCTTTACCTGTTGGGAAGTTGAAATTTGGCTTTAGACTTTGATTGAGGCATAAAGCATCATAAATAGAAAAATTGGTCATAAGATTGTCATTTTGGGCTTCTTGTAGCACAAAACATAATAATAGTTGAGAATCCAACATCTGTAAGGCTTAGTGCATTTGGACTTAATTTGTTGGTTTTTTTTGTCCCCCTTCTCTCTAATTTCTCGTTTCATTGTTTCTTTTTCTTTTTAAGTATATAAATTGCTTATGGAGTTATTTAAAACACAAAACTATTTTTGTAGGTATGTATTAGATTCTGGGACAGCTGCTCCTCTCACACTTTCTATGCTTGAGGTACTTAATAAATATTGTGTTTTTATTGTAATTGTGTTTGGTAAGTGTGTCTTATAAAGTAATACATGTTTTGAACTTATGCATTAGGAAATGCTTAGTTCTCCAAAAGCGGCTTGTAGGGTTCGTGCTTTTGATTTGATTTTGAACCTTGGAGTCCATGGTCAGTTACTTGAACCAATGATGGTGGATAGTACTTCCACAATTGAAGAAGATTTTTTGCAAGACCCATTTGCTGATGTTGAAGGGCAGTTCGCATCACAGGAGAGCAGAAAAGCTGATGCTGTTAAAAATCTGGGCACTTCACCAATAGATTGTTTTGAATCTTGGATTTTAAACATTTTATATGAAATACTTCTACTTCTTGTTCAGGTATTCTAATGATCATAATTTTATAATGTTTTTTGTTGTTTTAGTTTTTCGTTGCAGTCTAACTGAAGTAATTTCTTTTGTTATCTTTTATTCTTTTAAACATTGTGCCTTTTGGACTGCAAAGTTAAAATTCACCGTGTAGAGTGATAGTATCATGGTCTATAATTAAAACAGGAAGAATGATAATGCAAGATATGTATTGGGGAAGGACCTAGTGATTTTTTCAAGAATTTGCTAACAAAAAAATATTTTTCAACAGTGCTGTTTTG
Organism: Euphorbia corollata; assembly: GCA_948277035.1. Taxonomy (NCBI): domain Eukaryota; kingdom Viridiplantae; phylum Streptophyta; class Magnoliopsida; order Malpighiales; family Euphorbiaceae; genus Euphorbia; species Euphorbia corollata. The sequence goes on from CAOJBI010502210.1 coordinate 8,973, forward strand.
TCTTTTGTTTTATTTTTGCTGTTCATGTAATGTAATTTTTTCATAAATCATTTCTCTAGGATCTGCTAATCTTTTTTCTTTCTTTTGCAGGTGGAGGAGATGGAAGAATCTGTCTGGGCATCTGCTCTGAGTTGTTTGCTTTACTTTGTTTGTGATAGAGGCAAAATTTTGAGAAACCGAATAGAAGGACTTGACATAAGGGTGAGCCAGTGTTTCGATCCTATCTTTATTTCAAATAATTTATTCTCTTTTCACTCATGCATATGTCGCTCTGGCAAAAACTCTTTTATTAGGTTGTACTTCTGACAACTACTGATTGGTCTGACATGTGTACAAGCTATAATGTTTGGTTTGCGTTACAACTTTTTGCAACACATGATCATGATTTATCTATTTTTATGATGCCTTGACCAACAAGTATCCTCCATTATTTTAATCACCAATATATGGCTAGTACAATTTATTACGTATGATGTTAGACTTAGTTATTAAGAGTGGTAGCTAATTCCTAAGTGTCTGCCTGAAGGATATTTCCCATGCCTAACTTCTCTTGAACTTCATATATGATTCAGAAAATCCTGCTAGTACTGTTTATGAAACTATACTATTCCATTTTATACCTTTGGAAAGTGCCAATAGTATGTTGGTGTAGTGGCCCTATGATCTATTTATAGGCAGGGTATGATTTTCCAGTTAGATTATTGACTCAATAAAGTCTCTTCAAATAATTTCTGGAAAATACACTACACTAGATGTGGAGATTTTTATTGCTTGTATTCCAAATATTGCAAGTACCCAGATAATTGACCTATTTATAACTGCATATAACTACCTGTTTTTTCAGCGCACTGTGAAACTAAAATATGTTTCCATTATGATATCAGTAGTCAATAACATCAAAGGACACACGGCATAACAGTAAATCAGTGATGTCATGCTAGCTTCATGACATGTTAGCTTCATTGCCTTATTGAAATCCACTCACAACCTAATGAAGCAGAATATCTGGCCATGGGTCTATCAGGTTGAAATATTTTATCAACATGTCTATGCTTTGCTGGCATGATAAGTAGATCATGCAGATTTCTTTTTTCACATGCACCTTATTGATTTAAAAGCAGGCGTTGCTTTAATCTGCTTGAAGTTGTTCATTGTTGTTTTTAGATGATATAGATTTTGTCAAATATATATTCGACTGCTTTAAATATCAAAGCTGTTGACTGTTTCAGCAAATAGGTAAAAAACTATGCTGTACAGTGGTCATCTTCTTATCAGTTTTGTAGAATTAAATAATCAATTCAATGTTGACAACAGTTGAACCTTTTCCTTTGATGTAAATAGTAATCTATTATGTTGCAACATAAAATATAACTGCAAAATTATATCAAAAGCCGCAGTGTTGATTAGTTAGTAAATGAAAATTTAATTGGCATTTTAAACTGTGTTCGGCAATATTGTTTTGAGAAATTATCGTTTTCATTCTGTTTAAATGCAATTTTTAAATGATTTTGCATCAGCAATTCACCCCAATTTTACCTTTGACCCTCCTTTTACTGGCTTTGGACTTGGTCCTAACTGTCCAATTTCAAAAGTCGTATCCTACACTGTGACCCTTATAAAACCTTGCCCATTTCAACTCCTTGTGTTGGTTGTGTCAATGACCACCTCCACTGCAAATGGTGATGAAGAATGCCAAATCATTTGCTATCATACTGGGAGGCTGCAATTTCATCTTTGGAAGTTTAAAATTGATATTTGAGGAGAGCCTTGTGCATTACTTAAAGCGCATATGCATGTGGTGTAATGTACTCTACAGAATGTTGTTTTGACAATGAATTATGAAGCCCATGTAGGAGAGGAATTAGGTAGTTCTCTTATATCATATTAGCAAGGATCATTAATTAGTCAGAAAGTAGTTTGGATTGTTAGTCACAATTGCATGACTAGTTTTTCAGGTAATGAAATCTTATTTTGTTAAATAAAGGGTTCAGGCACCAAAATGTCTCCTAATGTTGGAAATTTTGGATTTTACCCCTGAGGTCTAGAAAGGGTCAAAAAAGACACTAAGGTTTCACATTGATGCAAGTTTGCCTCTAACTAACAAGATTTAAGCATTTTCTGAAGAGAGAAGATGACATGAATATCAGGATGCGGGTTTTCTCAGAACGAAGCAGGGGATGTAGGTTGAAGGCACATTTAGATTTGGTTTTCTCTGAAAAGTGGATATGGATCCCTCGTTGACAGGCATCAGGCTATGAGTGAATCACTAGTATAAATTAGCATTTTCCTAATGCACTATAACAAAGCAATGGAGAAAGTCTAAATGCTATTTATGTGAAAATTGTTCTAACGTGGATCGGAGATTGATTGACAATGTTAGGCCAATTTTGGTACTTTTACCTAAATAAAATTACATGCAGATTAAAACAATGACTATATTTAAGTTCTTACAGTTTGCATTTGATGGTAGGTGATAATCATTGATTTTTTGTCAGTTTGCGCTTTATATAACTTTCAGTTCAGCTAGTAATTTTGAATAACCTAAGAAATTGAATAAATTAAACATTTAGAAATCTGAAACACATTTGGATGTTGGATTCTCTATATATTGCTTTTGTTATCATATGTATGATTGAGAAAAATAAGGTATGGACAAGATCAAGATGTAAGTTTTTTTGGAATTACGTTTGATTTGCTTCAGGTAATCATGACACTCATTAAGATCAGCAGAAAGCATTCTTGGGCTGAATTAGTCAATAGCAAGCTTATTTGCATGTTAACGAACATGTTTTACCAAGTTCCTGATAGATCTGCTATGGATTTCTCGAGGACGCCAATCTTTCTAATGGACCAGGTTGAATTGATTGGGGGAATTAACTTCATTTTCTATCAGGTATGCACACAAATTTAACTACATACTTGCAAATGTTAATGTCCTGTAATTTATTCATTAATTTATAAATCCATTACAATTTAAACATATTACTTTGTTGTTTTTGGCAGTATTCAATTTCTTCACTGAGAGAAGACAGGAGAAACTTGTTTTTGGTTCTTTTTGACTTCGTTTTGTATCAAATAAATGAATCATGCATTGCTACTGGAGTTTCTGAATACAGTGATGATGAAATTCAACCTATAGCTGCCCTGCTTTCTCTTGCTGATGCTCCTGAAGCTTTTTATATTTCTGTTAAACTTGGAGTGGAAGGCATTGGAGAGCTTTTGAGAAGATCAATTTCTACTGCATTGTCAAGATATTCCAATACCGAACGGCTGAATATGGTAACCCTTGAATAATTTGCATGATTCCTAGTTTTTGCATAAATATATATGCATAAAGAATGCAATGTTTTAGTATCTGTGGTAACATAATTCCAACATTTTGAATTCTTAATTGCATTTTCTTTTGAAAACTAAGTTGCATGAAAGGCTAGGAAATTCAACATCAAAGCCGAGTTAATGCGATCCGTGTGTGTTTTGTTCCCATATAATCAAATTAGCTCTTTTAAGATGCAAAATAATCTAGCATTCTGTTAAAACTTCATTTAAGTTCTAATATCACTCCAGCATGTATCGTATTGGAAAAGCTAGTTTTTCTATTTGTTGGACGGCACAAGTCCATGAATATGTGCTTTAAAATCTTAAGATTGCCTATGCTCTTATATACAGTCAAATTTCTGCACTGTCCTATAAATTCATGTTCCGGTCATGGTTTTCAGATGAGGCTTTTTAAAGAACTGGTCAATGTGTAAGTCACATTTGGAGGGTTTTTTTAATCACCTTTTATGCAACGTACAACTATAGTAAAAAGTAAGACTTTTAAATATTATATGCATAAAACTAGATTGAATATCTAGGAAGCACGGAAACAGAAACTGACACTGGAACACAATAGACACTGGGAAACGTCATATTTTTTAAAAAAATAGGCTAGGAAACTTGGGGGAAACATGTCAAGTTTCGGTTTCCGAAATGGACACGAAACGGGGAAATGCCAGTGTCTATGAGTTTCCGATCTACCTAGTTGAATATGAAAGTTTACTCTCTTTATTCTGTTTATACCACTCACTGGAATTGACTCCCTTTGTATTGCTTTCTTCTCTCACGGGCTCACCTTTCTTTGTCAAAACCACCAAGAACAAATCTGCATATTGCCGCTGTGTATGTATTCTCACCCAGCTTGATCATTCTATGGAGAGAAGATAGTCTTGCATTCTGTTGCAACCAGTAAATACCTGTCATGTTTATGGCTAATTCCTTAGGGTGAACACTTCCTCTTTAACTTTATGGAGGGTTTCAGAGGCCGAAAATTAGAGGAAACAGATTGGGTTGATGATTCTTTTCCCCAGGCACTTCCGCTGTTCTTTTTTTCATTCTATTCCAACTTTTTTTTCTGCTGTCTTTCAGCTTACATTGACCTATTTCTCTTTTACAAATCTCTTTCTTTCTTACCGTCCTGGATCTTGTGAAAACGATGCGGGAAATACGATTTGTTAATTGTCTTTTTACTGCTTTCTGAGGGTTTTTTTTTTGTTTGCAGCTCTTGGAAAATGTAACAGATAAATTGGATGCCATAATTGGTTCATTCACTCATTTAGACAACGAGTTCTCCCATTTGATGCAGACAACCAAATCTTGCAAATTTCTTGAAAGCATCGAGCATGCGAGCCTGCGAAATAGTGTTCTCTCCAAGGCAAAACTTGCTTGGGCCACTTTGCATTCTCTTCTGCATTCAGAAAGAATTGCATACCGCCAAAATGGGTATACATGGCTTGGGGATTTACTTATTGCAGAGATAAGTGATGGAAGGGATGCAAGTATATGGTCAAATATCAAAGACCTGCAGCATCAAATTAACTCTGCTGGTGGGGATGATTCTTCTGTTGCTTCAGACGTTCCTTTGTCTATTTGGCTTATGTGCGGGCTTCTGAAGTCCAAAAACTGCCTTATAAGGTGGGGGTTCCTATTTGTTCTAGAGAGGCTTCTTATGCGGTGCAAATTTTTGTTGGATGAGAATGAATTGCAACATCTAAACAGTGGTAATACTGGAAGTGGACATGTGGATCCCCGACTTGAGAAAGCAAATGCAGTAATAGACATTATGAGCAGCGCTTTGTCCTTGGTAGCTCAAAACACTGAAACAGATCGTATCAACATTTTGAAGGTATTTCCTTTTAGCGATTATCTGTAAACAAATTGGTTAGCCCTTAAGGATTATAGGATATTTGTAAGATTGTAGGCATGCTAGCTGTGATATATAGTTGTGAAAGTAAGAATTAATGCTTACATCCTGTCCAATACATATATTACTGAACGTTTTATACTTTTATATTAAAGGCATTTCTATATTTTTTCGATGTTTTTGTAAAACATGGAACTCTTGCAGAATTATCTTAAGAAAGGAATTAGTGTAATGGGCCCAAAAGATGTATATTAAGACTGCCGGTGACTTTGACTACTTTATCTCCTTTTCCCCCATTTTGTACCATAAATTATTGCTTCTAGGATTGAGATTAGGTTTAGATTTGGGAACTTCCAATATGTAATTCCTGTTTTATCGATATTCTGTTAGTTTTTATGATGAGCATTACACCTCACTTTCCAATGGTTTCTTCGAACAGATGTGTGAGATACTGTTTTCTCAGCTGTGCCTGAAAGTTCTCCCTTCTATTATGATGCCGTATGGAGATAATTCTCGACAGGGTAAAGTACCTGATGGTACAGGTGAAATTCGAAAAACTGATAGTTCTGAGCCTGTCTCTCAGCAAGACAACATTCTGAGGAATGAATATGCAGAGGAAACAAATGGCAGAACCAGCAATAACTTTAATCTTTCTTCAATGTGTGGGACAGCCTCAATGGCAGCAATGCTTCTCCAAGGGCAGGCTATTGTTCCTATGCAATTAGTGGCACGTGTTCCAGCTGCATTATTCTATTGGCCGCTTATTCAGCTTGCTGGTGCAGCAACAGACAGTATAGCACTTGGTGTTGCTGTTGGAAGCAAAGGAAGAGGAAATCTTCCTGGTGCTGCATCAGATATTAGGGCCACTCTTATATTGCTTCTTATTGGTAAATGTACAGCAGATCCTGATGCTTTCAAAGAAGTTGGGGGAGAAGAATTTTTTAGGTGATTTCTCATTCTTAGCTCCTTTGTAAATCGTAACAATGTTGCTTGTCCATTTTTTGTTAACGATGAAAAATGTTGTCTTCCTCTGATTTTGCAGGGAGCTTTTAGATGATACGGATTCAAGGGTGGCTTACTACTCATCAGCTTTTCTTCTGAAGGCAAGATATTGGGGCCCGCCCCCCCCCCCCCCCCCAAAAAAAAAAAAAAAAAAAAAAAAAAAAAAAAAAAAATAAAAAAATAAAAAAAAAAAAAAAAAAAAAAAAAAAAAATAAAAAAAAAAAAAAAAAAAAAAAAAAAAAAATAAAAAAAAAAAAAAAAAAAAAAAAAAAAAAAAAAAAAAAAAAAAA
>CAOJBI010503722.1:0-11390 GCA_948277035.1 Euphorbia corollata
AAAGGGATGCTTTATGCATGAATGTATGCTTTTTAGCCAAGTTTGGGTTTATTTAACCAAATTAGTTTATAGACTTTAAGTCTGAATGCTTCTTTTGAAGGCTTAATGATGAATTGAATCAAATTAGTTTATAGACTTTAAGTCTGAATGCTTCTTTGAAGGCTTATGAATGATTTGATCAAATTGGTTTATAGACTTTAAGTCTGAGTGCTTCTTTTGAAGGCTTATGAATGATTGTGAATGTTGGGGAATGTACCTAAATCCATATTAGGGTTTAATTCCAAGTTGATTCGCTTTAAGCCAAAAGATTGATCAAATTGTGAATGTGCCTAAATTCGTTTTAGGGCTTAATGTCAAATTGATTGGCTTTATGCCAAAAGGTTGATTAAAGCTGGGGAAAAGATTGAGTGACTTTATGTCAAAAACTGAATGGCTTTAGGCCAAAAGATTGATTGATTATCCCATTTTAGGATTCCCTTAATTGATCATTTTTAGTTAACAAAATGTTCCTTAGGAACGGAGATGAAAAGAATGCATGAATGCAAAAAATGTTCCTTAGGAACTTGAGATGAAGAGAAAGTAGATGAAAAGGAAGAAAGAACTATACCTTGTTCGCCTTGAGTCCACTTCTCAAATCCAGATTAATTATTCAATTTTAAGTTAAAGTTGAAAATTTAATCGGGCAACACTTCGTTGTAATAAAAAAATAAAAGACTCGATAGGTGTTGATAGAGAGAGAGAAGACTTTTTCGCCGAAAAGTCAGGGACCCCGAACACTGAGTAGGAGGCCTCTATTTATAGGCAAAATTAGGGCACAGGGGCAAAACAGGAAATTTCCGGCGTTCGGGGCGCCGTTGGCGGCGCCGGCCTGGCGCCGAGACGCCGGGCGACGGCACCGCCAGGCGCCGGGTTGGCGCCCAGGCGCCTGGCGCCACTAGGCGCCAGCTTGGCGCCTGGCGCCAAGGCAGCGCCGCCGGCGCCGGCCCCGGTGCTACCGGAGCGGGCCATTCGGTCAACTATTTTTACGTTTTTGGATTTTTCGGGAGTTTCAGACCTTCAAAAAAGATTCCGAGACCACCTCTGTGATCCTTGTTCCGTTATGGACGTTTTGAGTGGTATATTGATATACTTCCGGAGACTTTTACCAGGAGTTGTTTTGAAAAGATCGGGTTTTACCCTGCTGCGTTTCAACTGTTCGGATTCTTACGAAAGAGTAGAGTTTTCCGAGTCAAAACGGCCCAACGGTCAACGCTAGAAGCTTGTGCCTCTAGCCCTACCCTATCGGAGCCTAATTCGACCGTTTAGGCCTCCGAATTAGCGTTTTAATTATTTTTAAGGGCTGAATTGCAATTTATTCGACTCAATTCTCGAGCTGAAAAATCGAGTATTCACAGGTATCTATCTACTTCAGGAATACCTCCCTTACTCGGGACCATTCATCGGTCAATGGGTTCAGAATATTCGCTAGAATGACGTATTTTGATCCATTTTTCTAAATCAAATTACACTTTTGTATTTTCTTCAAGAGTTATCTTTTCAAACTTATTTTCACGACCCACCAAAGAGGGGTTTCTCGCGAGTCACTAAACACCCTCTTGCAGTCTTCCTTCCAAAACCTCGCCCACCCATAGTGGCGACTTCCTTGGGAATTTTAATATTTTCATTGTAAAAGCCTTGCTTTTATAAAATCTTGTTTTTATGAAAAAATTATTTTTATGGATATTGAAATCTTTGGTTAAATTCAAATCATGGTTCTTATTTGCAACATAATATGCATTACATGCAACTAGATCGGTTACTCTAGGACTAGTTCTACGATGACCAATTTTGAACCAGTGAAACTCGCGAAAGTGGACCTTACAACCTCTTGGGAGCTTGGACACCTATCTGGTGTAACACTCATTGCCATATCATACGTACCTCCATTGTCATCCTTTTGGAGAAAGGTTTAAAGTATATTGTACATACGTAGTGCAATGAGAGTCATCTACATTAGCAATCCTATTGACCGAAGCCCCTTCATGTAGTAAAGCTTAGAAACTATCCACAGGGCACCAATACTAATGCGAACATATTCAATAAAGTTTCGCACTTTATCGTGACCTGGTCATTGACAAGTTACGATAAAGGTACCCCGTGAGAAAAGAGAGACCAATCCTATACAGGCATCACAAATACCGTAGGGAGGACTCTTGCGTGTTACTTTCTGCATTGAATTTATTTTGCGTAAGTACATTAGATTGTTTAATCCATTGTATATTGCACCCTTCTACTCTAATCACGCGCACCCTCATACATTAGGGATGTAACATTTCTCCAAATCTCAAACAAACAAAATAATACACATGTTACCATGCTATGCCATGATACTTGCTCCCAAGCTATGCCTTGGTACTATGTCATGCTATGGCATGATATACTTATCCGTATGAACAATACCATGTTATGCTACATATGCAATTATATAGTTTTCCATAGGATGCCATGCTACTAATGTCATGTTTCCCTTTATATGGTTTACATAGGATGTCATGCAAAGTCATGCAATTGCTTCCACGTGAATTTTAATGCAATGCCATGTTCCCCTTTACATATTTTAACGTAGGATGGCAAAGCCATGAAATTGTTTCTATGTGAATCTCACATGGAATGCCATGTTTTCCTTTACGTATTTTACGTTGGACAACTTAAAATATTAAAGTAAAAAGGGAAAACTTAAAAAAAGTACCATAATTTTTCACTCATTTACATAACGGGATTTGAGGAATTTTTTTTTGTAAAAGGGGATCTGTATTAAAAAAATTTGTAAATTAAGGATTCTCTATATTAAATTATGTTACAAAAATGGTTAATCATGTTCGTTTTTATCTAAACTTTTGCGGATAACTAATAAAAATGTAATACACATTAGTGATAAATTTTGTATTTTTTTTAATATTACAAATATTTTTTTTAATTAAATTATGATAACAAACTTTAAAAAATCATAAAAAATAAAAAAATATCCTAAAATTACTCAAATCCTTATATATAATTTTAATATAATAAGATTAAATTATTAAATTGTTGAATTGTTTGAAATATTTAATGTAACATTACTATCATGAATCATATACATTTTTATAAAATATTTTTAAAACATAATCCTTAAACCCGTTTTATAATAATTTTTATTTTTCTTTTAAGTTTGAGCAAGTAAAACCCTGCTCACCAGGCAATAAAGAGGGGAGGGGAAAGGTAGGAAGAACACCGAACTAGAAAACCGCAAGAGTAAATAGAATGGATCAAGCACCCAAGTCAATTGCTCATGAAATCGGAGGCATTCAAAACGATGTCCTTCGCTTTGGTCTTCACGGTGTCAGAAGCGATCTCGTTGGAGCTCACCCTCTCGAAGCCGCTTATGATTCTGTATATCTCTTTCTGTTTTCCTTTTTATTCGCATTAATATAATTTTAATTGGTACCGTGGAATATCGGTTGTAATGAATGTTTTCCAGTCGAGAGATCAGCTGATTTTGAGTTTGTTTTTATTGAACTAAAGATAGAGGTGGTAATTCAACCATTCTTTCGTTTGAATAGACAGAGTAGTGCAATGCTACTTGTGTTGTTCTTTTCTGTTATAGCCTGGGTTGAAACTTAATTGAGGTATTTTGATGTGCTTTAGATGACGAAGAGTGAAGAGGCGTTGAAGGAAAGGTTCCTGGCTAATACTTATGGGGCAGCATTGCCACTGAAGATGGATATGGAGAGGCAAATTCTTTCTAGGTATGGTTTTCAGTTTTAACTGTTAGATTTTGTGAGAAATTGAAATTTATGTTTTCCCTGTAACATCTAGTATTCCTTTTAGCTAATTTAGCGAGCTGTTTTGTTATGATTATGGTTACTAAAATAGTTTATGCATAGACATATGATGCATGATTTTAGGCTAAACATTTTAGTCAGAAATTCATGGTTGGTGATAAATAATGGATGATAGCTTGGCTGAGAATGGAGGAATACCTATTTAATTGACTTTGAGTGTCATAGTTTATTGATTTAGACGTATCTGACTAAAACCATAAATGTAAAATCATAATGGATGGGGCTGGGGTTATTCTAAGTTGGCCATTTGGGTATGTACATTATTTGGATTGTGCATAATTTAATTGACGTATTGTGCTCGTTCCTTTTCATTTGATTTATTCATTTGGAGATCTATTGGAATCATTGTTTTCAACTTTAGTCCTGTGTGTGGTTGATAATCATTCGGATAAGAATTAGAACATTATTATCGACACTTTGATTATATATGAGAAGGTCTTTGTTGGTAGCATAAAAACTTTCCTGTAAATTGTTCGATTTTGAGATTGTATTTTCAAATTTGCTCTCTTGGAAAGAGAAGTTTCACCGAGCAAGATGAAGTCACATTTGCCATCTTTTGATTTAATTTTCAATCGGTTTTGCTTTTTATACTTCTGTTCAACAGATAAATATTAGATGATTGATTATTGTGCGTTTCCTTTTGCTTTTGGAGGTTCTCTCTATGCGTGAGTGAGTGAGGGATGCTTCATGCACAGAGTTGCCCTTTTTTATCTATCCATTTTATAAAGGTTTTTGTATTATGTCAAATACATATATTATTGTTTTTCAGCTATGCAGTATGATTTATCATTCTTATTAGCTTGTGCTATTCTATTTCTGAAACCTACTCTACTTTTTGGGTAACTGCTGTAGATTTAAGAGGCCACCGGGACCAATTCCATCTTCAATGCTTGGACTTGAAGCTGTCACAGGAAGTTTGATAAGTTTTGGTTTCGAGGATTATTTGAATGGTCAGTATTTCAGCTTAAATACCAAATGAAAGACTTTTTCAAGTTGACATTTACTTGTTGTGTTTTTGTTATTTGTTTAATGCCCAATTGGTTGAAGTTTTCTGAAATGGTTCTTGATTATATTGGTAAGGGTTCTTTGCAATTTTGTGTCCTCATAGGCAGCCAGTTGCACTAGACTAAGTTCATCTCGCTTTGATACTTCTGTGGTCAGTATCATTTGTTTGGTGGTTATAAGCTGTAAGAGTAGTTTTTCCATTTACTTTTGGTGTGTCTGGGTAAGAGGATGTACCACTGATTGAATTAGATTTCGAAGTTAGTACTTAGCTTGAAAATCTTTTAGACGCTTCCTATTGTATGAGATGATATGATACTTTCACCGTCACTATATTAATGTCATTAGATACTCTTTATCTTCCCCTATCATCATATGATTCTATTTTTTCGGATGTTTCATCATCTTTTCTTTTATTTTGGTAAATTAAGCACTCGGTACATGATTTTACCAGTGTAATTGATAGAGAATCGATATAGAATAGATGAAATAGAATTGATAATACTAGAATTGAGTAATTGATAGAGGAATTACAACCTCAATTAATGATTCAGAGAATAAGAACAAGAACAAAAGGAAAACCAAAGGATAACCAAACACAGAGCAATGCTCCCACGAGGATATACCCCTTCCCAACAATGTTGAGACCCAAAAATAGAATATCCAATAGCTGCCTTTTACTCTCCCTTCATTCTCTTTATATAACTCCTAGAAAACCCTAATATATAACTCTTATTTAAAATACTATACTACCCTTCCTCACTTGACCTTTCCTAACAGTAATAGCATTAACATTTTTAGTGTTATCCTTTAAATACGGTGTTATTAGCAGAAACAAATGAGTTGGTGATGACATAGTAGTTGAAAGCGAGCGCTTTTGCGCTTAAAGCCCAAAAGCGCTTCGGTTGAACACTTGTTTGGTAGGGGTGCAAAAGCGCATGCTTTGAAAAAGAAAAGCGCACGGGGTTAGATTTCAATGATTTTTGGATTTTGATGACTTGTTTGTTTAGTTGTGGACTATTATGGCATGTAATATTTTTTATAATTATTAGTTTTAAGTGGCTATATGCCTATATTTTATAAATTTTCTAAATTTATAATATCTTGGATGAATTTATAATATTGTGCTTTTTCATTCCTAAGCGATCGCTTTTTTTTTTTTTCGCTTCGTGTAAAAGTAAGAAGCGAGACCCTAGTGCTTACAGGTGATGGATACTAGAGAGTAGCCAAATTCAAATACTTAATGCAATATTTGACTAGATTATGTTGTTTTAAAATCCCTGTCTATGAAATGAACAGCTTTGTTGTCTGAAGTTCATGCTAATTTAAGCTACTTTTGTGCAGATCCTCGTGAATCTGAATGTGTGAGGACACTGGACATGCATCATGCTATCGAAGTACGGCTTGGAGTTTCTAAAAGACCAGTATGTCCAAGCTTCATGTGAATTGTCTGAAATGCATGCCAACTGCTTATGTTTTTTTTTCAAACTCTGCTACATCTTATGATATCAAGCAATATTAATGAAGGGGATATTGAGCAATTGTGGATTATGTTGCTTTTAGGTGTAATGGTATTCCTACTTACGAGCATTGATGAATGTCTGTCTGGGTATATTGAAAGTATGAGAAATAATGGTTGTTTCTAGTCAAGAATTCAATATTGCTCTAGATTGAATCAAGATGTAAAAATTTAGGTTACGTGGAAGGAATCAAAGATTTTGGTAGGCTCGGGAAATATATTTTGAGTTCAAGTAGTACTTGCATATGGCATTACAATGCCTGCTTGTAAGTCGTGGGATTTTAGATGGAAAGAAAGTGCAAAATTTAAGAGAGAATAAATATATGGGTTTTGTTTTAAAAATTGCAATATTTACCGGCCCAAATTTATGTCATACCATAATTTAAGATCAAATACATCAATATCCCTTCAACTTGGTTCCAATAGATCGATGTCACCTTGAATTTTTTAAAGTTCTAATCAACCCAACTTGGCAACTTGTACTGTGCATTATCAAACATATATTGTAGAGAATAAAAGATTGATTTCTTAAATAGTAGAATTTTGATGATATATCGTTTTTCTAATACATATGTATTAAGGATGTATTAGACATCTATTTAGTCTCGTATTACACAACTGTTAGATTAAAATTAGATATATGAATTTTATATTTAAGGAGTTGAAGAAGTTTGTCTTAGCCTTGTCCCAGCTATAAAATATGATATGTAACATAATGGTACATTGCTAGCTACTTGTCAGGTGGTTAATTATTTTTCTAATTGTTATTCAATTTGTATTTTACTGGTTTGTGATTTAGATTAAATTTTAATTCAGACAGCTATGTTGGATTTATATTAGAAACCTATTACACTTTCAAATACCCCCAATGCAAGAAAATGTAATATATATATATATATATATATATATATATATATATATATATATATATACATACATACATACATACATACATACATACATACATGCATGTCAAATATTAAAGACTTAATGCATCACTAGGTACCTGTACTTTGCATTAAAATCCTCCTGCCCCCCTTAACTTGTAAAATGACTCCTCAACTACCTTAAGTTTTAAAAAGTGCTCCTTCTCGCTACCTCAACTTGTAAAATGACCCCGCAGCTATCTTATGTTTCAAAAAATGCTCCTTTTGGATACATTCACTAATTTTCTTCAACACTTTATTGATCATTTCTCTTCGATGACTATTTAAACAATATATTGAAGAAAATTAATGAATGTAGACAGAATGAACACTTTTTGAAACATAAGGTAGCTACGAGGTCATTTTACTAGTTGAGGTATATATAGAATGAGTACTTTTTGAAACATAAGATAGCTGCGGGATCATTTTATAAGTTGAAGGGACAAAAGGTTTTTAATGCCAACTACAGGTACCTGATGATGTATTAAGCCAATATTAAACATATACATGTGGTAAAGGTCATAGCTTACTAATTAAGACTGAAGCTATGATCGTTAAGGTCATAAGTTCGAACCCACATTCAAGATGAGTAGGGTGGGGATTTTTATTTGGTATTATTACGAGGCAAATAAAAAAATCCAAATACATACTTAGTACCCTAAACTTGACAGCTTTTATCACTTGTAACCCTCAACTTTGAAAAGTCTATATTAACACCATAAACTTTGTAAAAGTGTATTCACCTGCCTGCCCCCCCCCCCTTAAAAAAATGTCACGAGTCATATTATGATTGGTTTAACTTTTGAAAGTTGTCAAATATTTATTTTCTTTCTCTAATCATAATGTGACACATGGTGAAATAGTTGACGAGTGCAATTTCGTCAAGTTTAGGATGTTAGTAAAGACTTTCAAAGTTGAGGGTGACAAATACTGGTGAAATGTAAAGTATGTATTAAGTCAAAAACCAAATTCAACAAGGACATGGAAGGTGACATTGTAACATATCTTTTGCTCAATACGATAGTGTAGTGTTGTGTTAAGTAATATCTTTTGGGCAAACTTCAAAAACATGTAATGTGATTTCACTTATTATCAAAACGAGGACGGTATTATTTTTTCTCTCAAACGAGGGACTGTGATTTGTAATGTTATCAAAAAGAGGTTTTTTCACTCACACCGTTGAAAATCCAGGGGTAATATCGGAAATCCATGTGTTTTGATCACTTTTTTAACTTTTATAATATAATTATTTAGGAATTCCGATACTACCCGTGGTTTTTAATGATGTGAGTTAAAAAATTCTTTTTTTGATAGCTTTACAAATCACAGTCCCCCATTTGAAAGAAAAAAATAACATAACTCTCGTTTTGATAATGCGTGATACCACGTGACATGTTTCTGAAGCTAACCCATATCATTTTTAGCCCATCGGCAAACAAGTTTTCATAATGTCTTTAAGCACCTTAAGTTCCACAATTCTCAGTTTATTTTTTAAATGCATAGCTTGAACAAAAGCCAATACTTTAAATTGCAATAATGCTGAAGCCACTAATTAGCACTTAAGTGCGATTAGTTTCTTTTAGCAAGTGACAATTGACAATTAATTGCATATTCTCATACTTTTACTGGGTAACTAATTTATGCACACCTAAGTAAAAGGTACAACAAGACAGATGCAAATTTCAAGCATTTTCAAACATCAAAGACATCATAATAAGCAACTGAAACCATATAAGATTGTTGTCACACATAGGCATGTTCACCGGAGATATTAAATTCATGTTTTAGCTACCCAAAATGTGTTACATTTCAAAATGATTAATCGGAATTTCTCTTTTGTTATATTTAAAGAGTCCTCCAGAATCAATTAGATCGAGTTCGTCACAGGTATGAAAAAGGAGAGCGATGTAGATAAAAAAAAAAAAATAAGAAGAAGGTGGCCACGAGGGGGTTCAACAACTCCAAATAGAAATTTTTTTTTATAGTAAAATAAAATAACAAGCTCGTAATTAACGTAAGAAAGTCAATCACATGTTACATGGGGTACAAAATCACAACTAAACCTACTTTTTTTTTTTTTTTTTGATAAAAGCTGAGGACGGGAGTTATCGAGGGCGGGCATCCCAACTAGGTTGGCACCCCCGCGACCCGAAACAAACCGCACTCGAATATTATTAAAATAAAGAGAAAAAAATTACAGCGTCAACAAAAGAGAAAAAACTAGCCGCGAAAAAAGAGCGGCCAACAATCAAGCAAAGCTACAAAATCGAAGGAGCAAACTTAGCTAATGGAACCGATAGTTTATACGGCCCATTAAATCATGAACATACAAAGAGGAACAAAAATTCGGGACGTCATTCCAAGTACGAGTCTCTTGAGATATCCTGCCATGCGCCGCCAAAGCATCCGCAATGCGGTTGCCTTCTCGAAAAATATGTGTGACCATGAAATTGAAGCCACGGATGTGGGAAAGGCACTCTCTCCAGGTTGGGCGAAGCTGCCAGGGAACCGCAAGGGATCTAGAGTGAAGCAAAAGAACAACATACGTTGAGTCACTCTCTAACCAAAGGCTAGTCCAACCTTGAGAAGCCGTGAACGAAATGGCATGAATGGCCGAGTGCAGCTCAGCCATGAAAGCGAAGGGGTACATTGATGGCGAAGCGAAGCAATGCAAGACTTTGCCATTAAAGTCTCGGAAAATACCACCGCAACCGGAGCTTCCCGGAGAGCCCGAGGTCGACGCATCCGTGTTAACTTTGACCCAATTGAGGGGCGGCTTTATCGAACGAACATGGTAGATTCTAGGGGTTTTCCCCGGCCGAGGTTGCAACGAAAGAGAGCCGAGAATACACTTTTCAACCGAAGAGTTCCATATTGAACCAAACCCCATCCCATTTGTCTTTCTTAAGATAGCCCAAAGAGAGAGGAGAGTATGATGAATATTGGGGCAGATGCCATCAAAGATGGAGCTGTTTCTAGCAGCCCAAAGAAGACACACGACATTAACAATTCCGGAGTACCATAAGATCTCGATTTGGGTGCTGAATTTATGCGTGAAAGCCGAATTAAGAGCAGAGACCAGCCCCGAAGTTAAGTCAATATTTCTCCCAAAAAGCAGCCCCAGCGTGTTCCATAGAGCCATCGCGAAAGGGCAAGAAGTAAAAAGATGGTCCCTCGTTTCGAGGTTGCGTAAACAAAGGGCACATCTAGAAACCAGCGCGATTCCCTTCCGTTGGAGATTGTCAAGTGTCGAGATACAGCCTGTAATTGCTTTCCAACAAGTAACCGAGTGGGAGGGAGCGATCACCTTGTGCCAAATCTTGGAGAACAACTGGTTGGGCTGCAATTGCGGCTGAAGCCATTGGTAAAAGAGCTTGACCATGAAGAGTCCATTGCTAGCAGGCATCCAGAAAAAAACGTCAGCCCCATCTTTATTTTGCGAAGTGACATGCTCCGAGACAAGGTCATAAACCGATCTAATGGAGCTCCAAATAGATGAGTTAACAATTTTGCCTTGCGCGGAATTTCCTCGTAGGAACCTTTGGCGGAGTAAATCGAAAGTGAAAGAAGGTGTCGAGATCAGCCCCCAAGCTAGTTTGGCGAGCATCGAAGAGTTCACATCCTCAATCTTCCTGACCCCCAACCCGCCACAGTTTTTCGGCTGAACGCATTTAATCCAAGGGGCTGTCACAAGCTTCCTTTGATCTATGGATCCCTTCCAGATGAAGTTACGGGCAGTTCTTTGGAGGGAGTCTAAAAGAGATCTCAGCCATTTGGATCAAAATTTGACGTGTGTCGAATCCGTCAAAAATAATATTTATAAACCCAAGTACACGAAATAAGTTTTGTAGTAAATACGGTAAAAGGGATCGTCTCCACAGGGACTAAGTAATCAATTTTATTCGTTTAATAACCAAGAAAGTTCAATAAAAGAAAATTAGGAGGGTTTGAAAGAGTTGTTTATTTGAGAAAATTAAAGAACAAAAACTGAAATTTAAAATAGAGAAAAACTATGGATAAAATACTCTTCCGATCAAGGGTTCCTTTCGGTGAATTATCAATCGATCCTAGGCTTAAAAGATA